>PVJH01018596.1:0-44844 GCA_004026705.1 Nesogale talazaci | reverse complement strand
GTAGCATCTCAGTCATAAGTCTCTCTTCCTTTTTCATAAATGCCCTTGTTATTTTCAAGCGACCTCTGATAACTACTTACGCAGTATCCCATAGGTTTTCACACATTGTAGTCTCATTCTCATTAATTTCTGTAAGCTTCCCAAGATCCTTTTCAGTCTGTACTGTCCCCATTTGTCACAGAAAATAATTATTCATCCTTAAATTATTTCCTCTTATTTCTCTGCTCATGCTTTTATTGATCTCCAGCTTTCTAATGTGGTTGTGATGGGTAAATTTGTTATGCTAACATGACCACAGAAGATTGGTGGGTCTGTTGTGACGGCACGGCCAATGAACACGCGGGATGAATTGAAAGGCAGAGATAGGAAGGGCTCGGCAAGTCCCGCCCTCTCTCTTCCTTCTGGATCTTTGGACCAGAGAGCTGCCTTGTTCGTCCTGTGCCTCGACCTCCAAGCAACACTACCCGTGGGACACCAAATCGGGACTGTGGAGCTGTGAGTTGAGGATCCTTCAAGCCCTACTTCGCCATGCTCCTGAGATATACATCTCCTGAGCTGGGGACTGTTGGACTCTGTCATCTGGCTGACTGTTGGCGACCTGCTCTGCCGTTTGCAGCCTGTAACCAGATATCCTGGATTGCTCTACAGAGGACTACTCAGCCACCCTTAAGACTCCAAGGACTGCCAGTCTTCTAGTTGCCTCACACAAGTGAGGGGCACCGAGCAATCTGTATTGCTTTATAGGTAACTTTTTCTTTCTTATCTTATATACCTTTCTCAATATATAAATACATAAAAAGAACTAATAGAGTCCTGAATTTTATTTCTCTAAGAGAACCCTACCTGACACAGTGGTGATCTGAGGACATCCGCATAATCTTGATGTGTTTGAATTTACTCACACTCGACTTATGCCCCCAACATTTGATCTTTTTTCAAAAATTAGCTATGGGCACTTGAAAAACCATGTATTTTTTTGCATTTTGATGGAAAGTTCCATTAATATCTATTGGATCCCCTTGCCTGATTGTAGCATTCATTCAGCTCTGTAGCCTCCTTGCTGAGCTTCTTTCCCAGTGATTCGGCTTTCCCTGATAGTGGTGTATTAAAGTCATCTAATATGATCATTGATTCTTTGATTTTTTTTCATCTTTGAGTATATATTTTTTATGAATTCTGTGGGTCTCTCATTAGGTGCGTGTATGTTTATTATGCTCTCTGATCCCTGTTACTGATTCTTTGAGCGTTATATAGTGCCCCTCCTTGTTTCTTGTTATGGTTTGCACTGTGAGGTCAATTTTGTCAGACATTACAATTGCAGCTCCTGTTTTTTTTTTCTTTTATAAATTTTGTTTGCCTGGTATATTTTCTGCCAGTCCTTTATTCTTAGCCTATTTTTGCCTTTGAGCTACAGATGGATGGTCTATATTTTCTGAGTCAGGTCTGCTAGTCGTTGTCTTTTAATGGATGAATTCAGACCATTGACATTCAGAGTTTTAAAGTGATCTGTGGCTTCATTGCTGTGTTCTCATACTCTATTTTCCTTTCTCCCTTCATATCATTGTGCTGTGTTTGTATGGGGGATTAGAGGGTAGGCTTCATTCTGGTCTTGTTTTTGCTCTGTGACCAGGTTAGATTGATCATTGTTATTGGTACATTAATTTCTTGGTAGAGCTGGGCTATATGGTGGTCTCCTGTTGTGCTTGTGGATATTGGTCTTCTGACCATAGTGAGTTAGCAAGGATTTTACTTAGGGTTGGGTGTTTCACAGCATATTCTTTGAGTTTTTCCTTTTCCTGGAAGACTCTTGCCTCATCATCGAGCTTAATAGATAGTTTAGTAGGGTAGAAGATTCTTGGGCATAAACTTTTTTTTTTTTTTTTCAGTTTTGGAAGATGTTATTCCTCTCTTCATCGTCATCATTTCTGCTGTTAGGTCTAAGCATATTCTTACCTGAACACCATTGTATGTGACTTTTTTTCCCTCTAACTTCACTTAAACATTTCATTTTCCTTGAAGTTGGATAATTTGACTATTATATACCTTGGTAAGTTCTTTCTGGGGTTTAATCTAGTTGGTGTCCTCTCTGCTTCCTATATAGGTGTCTGATTCTTGTTCATTAAAGTGGAGAAGATTGTTTTCAGAAATGCCATTGCTAAATTAGGTGTTGACTTCTTCATTTGTTTTGCTCTGGTAGAGGCATTATTTGAATATTGTTCCTCTTCATAGCATTTCCCATTGATGGGTTGGAAATCTCCTTTCATTCTGGTTCATGGAAGTGCTCTGGGATCTCTTGGAAATTATCCAACAGTTCTTGAACTCTGCTCTGTCCCTAACTCCCCCCACTTACTGATCACCATGGAGTTCCCAGCATGAGGTGTGTACATGTTTGCCATCTTGCCAGCAGGCTGCAACTGATTTTAATCATAGGTTTTAATCCAGTAATCAAACCAAATGATATAGCTAAAGGAGCCTTGATGGCACAGAGAGGGTTGAAGCTTGAGGTAGCTGCATGATTATTGATTCAAATCTACCAGTTGCTCCAAGCGAGTAGACTGAGGCTGTCTGCACCCTTAAAAAATTGCAGTCTGTGAAAACAAGTAGCATTCTACAAATGAAATGTTTCACATTCTTTTCAGTGTCTTTAATTTAAAAATCACATGTGCATCTTGTACTCATGTTGTTATTAGATGCCCTCCAATCAATTCTGAATCATAATGGCTCTACGTATAACATAATGCCCATTGCTGTGCAATTCTCCTTTCCTTTGTGCTTATCATCTGATTCTTTATTTATGGCACAATTCATTTCAGACTAACTACCTTTCTAGTGTTCAAGAGACACATGTGGTCATTGTCAGTGAAAGGAATAGACAGTCAATTGCAGAAGGTAACTGTTTTACATGTAAATTTGTTCTAATCTTGTCCCAGAAAAGTACATTTGAGTTCTAGGAAAGGAACCACTGTGACTACTGCTAAAAGGAATGTTTTGCTAATTTGTATAGGATATCAGTTTGTCATTACTGCTGCTATTGTTAGGGCCAACACTCAATCTGGCACACAGTGACCACAGGTAACAAATTTGAATTTTCCTATAGGAACTTTTTGGCTGTAATTTTTCCAGGAAGAGATTAGTAGATTTTTCTCACATGCAGTCATTTGGTAAGTTACAACAGCCACCCTTGCAAGTTATTAGCAGAATTGGCAGCAAAGTATGATACACAGTAGGATAATTTGATGTTTGTTAGATAATAGGAAGAGACTTCAATATCCACAAAACATTGACAAGGCTCATAGTATCAATCTCTGTTCTCTATGAGTCTCATGTTACTGTTGCTAGGAGCATTTAAAACAAGTTTTGACTCAGATTGGACCTATGCACAACAGAATGAAATGTTACCTGGTCCATCACCATCTTCACAATGATTATCATTTTGAAGTCCACTCTTGAAGCTACTATATCAACCCAGCTTGACAAGAGCCTTCCTCTTTTTAACAGACCTTCCTTTTACCAAGGTCAAGGTCCTTTTCTAGGGACTGGTCTCTCCTGATAACATGCTCAAGTACAGCAGATGAAGAATAATCATTCTTATTTCTAAGGAGTGTTTTGGCTATACTTCTTTTATTATATTTGTATGTCCTCTGGCAGCACACTGTACTTTCAATATTCTTCACCAACATTATAGTTCAAAATTCATTAAATCTCCATTGGCTTCTGTAATCATTCATTCTAAATTTCACAGGTACTTGAGGCATTTGGAAATTTTAAAGGTCAGACACATCTTAGTCTGCAAAATGGTATTCTTGCCTTCAACACATCGAAGAGATCTTTTGCAGTGGATTTGTTCAATGCAATCTACTGTTAGAATTCTTGGTTGCTGGTTCTATGAGAACTGATTATGAATCCAAGAAAAATAAAGTATCTGAAAACTTCAATTGTCAAGTTTGATGTCTATATCAAGATGCTGTTTATTGGCCAATTCATAAATCTTGGATTTTCTCTACATTGAGTTCATACTGAAGGCTGTAGAATGAATTTCATCATCAAGTGCTTCTAATTCTCTCCATTTTCAGTAAGGTTATATCATCTGCCTACTGCAGTTTGTTAATAAGTGTTCTGCAAGTCATGACACCATATTTTTCATGTGGTTCAGCTTTTGAAATCATTTTCTCTTGATGCAGATTGGATAGTGTGGTGGCAGAACAAAACCCTGATGCACACCTTTCCTGATTTTAAACCACAGCATATTTCTTATTTTATTCAAATGACTGTCTCTTGATTCATAAAATGTTCTGCATAAGAACAGTGAAGTGTTATGGATTACCTAATCGTCACAATGGTATTCTTAGTTTGCTAAGATCCATGCCTTTGCATAATCAGTGAAATGCAAGTAAACAACTTTCTAGTATTCTGTGCTTTCGGTAAAGATCCATCAGATATTAGCAATGATCTCCCACCTGTATTTTTTCTCCTCCATATCCAACTTGAGTTATGGATGTTTCCACTCAATTTATTGCTGTAATTTCAAAAAATAAGCTTCAACAGTTTTTTATTTGCCTGTGTATTTAATGATGTTGATTGATAACTTTTGCCTTATGATAAGTCAACTTTCTTTAGAAGGGACACAAATATGGATCTCTTCTAGTCTGTTCACCAGGTAACTGCCTTCCCAATTACTTGGTAGAAATGATTGATTGCTTCCAGTGATCCATCAGCTGGTGGAACATTTGAACTGCTATTCTATCAATTCTCAGAGCCTTGCTTTTGACTAATGTCTTCGTGCAGCTTGTATTTTTCCTTCTGTACTTTAGTTTGAGACATTATATTATATCTTTTAATAGTTATTATCAAACAACTATTTTTGGTACACCGGTTGAGCATTCCTTTTGTTTTCTTTTGACGTACACATTATTGTTCATTATTTTACCATTTAAGCCTTGATTTTCTTCTTCAATTCTTTCAATTTTAGTTATAGTAAATGTATTCTACATTTTTTCTAACTCCAGGCATGCACAGTTCATTTTAATACTCTATATTCTTAAGCTGCCATTTGAATATTTTGCTTTATAATTTCTCCTATCTGATTTAACTACTCAGTATCCCAGAGCATATGTCATAGTGTCTTCTAACATCCCTTTCGGATTTTTCTTTCTTTTTATCTTTTTAATGATCTTTTCTTTCTCCATATATCATGGTCTTGATTTATCCCACAACTCCTCTTTTCTTCAGTCATTAGTGTTCTAAGTATCAAATTTGTTCTTGATATATACTCTAAATTCAAGTATGATGTATTCAGAGAAACACTTTAGCACTTATGGACATTTTATTTTGATTCTGGTTCAATCTGAATTTGCATATGAACAATTCATAATTTGTGCCACATTATGGCCCTAACTTGTTTTGGGTTTTGATATTAAGCTTTTCCATTATTTCTTCTCACAGATGTTTATCAGTTTGATACCTTTGTGTTGCATCTGTTGAGGTCTAGTGTCTATTCATGCTGTTGAAAAAGGTATTTGCTTCTTCAGCCCTTGTTATAAACATCTCTTTCTTCCTCCTTTTTTTTAAAATTTTAAATAAATCATATTGGGGGCTCATATAACTCCCATCACGATCCATACATACATCAATTGTATGCCGGCCACAATTGCACACTTGTGGCTATCATCATTCTCAAAACATCCTCCCTCCACTTAGGCCCCCAGTACCAGCTCCCCATATTTCCTTTCCCTCTCCCATGAAACTGTAACAATTTACAAATTGTTATTACTTTTTCATATCGTACACTGTCCAATGTGTTTCTTCACTCACCTCCCTGTTGTCCATACCCCAGAAAGGAGGTTATATGTAGATCCTTGAAATTGGTTCACCCAGCACATTTTTAATACAGTTTTCAGGGTAAAATTAGGTGCCTCGGATGATATTCAGGTTGGCTTATACTACTTTATAGTGCTTAGCTCAGGTATTCTGTGAGACAATTATGTGGATTTTCTTACTTCATGTGACTGTAGTCAAAATAAATCAGAAGCCTCAAATGAAAAGACATGAAGTATATTAATAATTGAAATTTTGTAGTAATTTTGTTTATATATTTTCTTTTCAGCAAATATTAAATTTCTATTCAAGGTCTTTAACTTTCTTTTTTTAATTAAAAATCATTTTATTGGGGGCTCATACATCATTTTTCCAATACATAAATAAACATACTGTGACAAGAACCCTCACACGTCCGCTGCCATCATCATTCTCCAAACAGCCACCCTTTCCCCCAGCCCCTGGTGTTGGTTCTTCCAACCCATCCCCTGTTCCCCTGCTCTCTCTCTCCCATCCACCCTGCATACTTTATAAATAATTATTATTCTGTCATATGTTACCCTGCCCGACACCTCCCTCAACCCACTCCCCCATGCCCGTCCTCCAGATAGGTCATATGTAGATCCTTGCAGCTGGTTCCATCTCTATCCCATCTTCTCTCCACCCATCCAGTAGTTCCATTCTAACCACCAGCCCAAGGGGGCTCATCCATCCTGATTTCCCCATATCTCCAGCCCCCCTCTCCACTAGTGTACCTTCTCCAGTCCATCTGGATGTGCAAGGTAGAGTTGGGATCATGATGGTTGGGGGGTAGGGAGACCTCAGGAACTAGAGGAAACTTAAATGAATATGGCAACATGTGTACAAATATTCTTCATACAAATAATGTATTGAATGTTATAAGAGCTGGAAAAGCTCCCAATAAAATCACTGGGGAAAAAAAAAAGAAAAGGGTTTGCAATGCAGTTGCTTTGTAAGATTCTATCACTTGATTTCCAGTTTCTTTTCTATCACCAAAGCTGTATGTTTCAATTTCTAATTCATATTCTCTGCTTCACTATTCACATTCCAATCTCCAGTAATTATCAGTGTATCTTGATCGCATGCTTGATTAATTTTAGTATGCAGTATTCAGTAGAATTCTTCAATTTCTTCATCACTAGCTTTAATACTTGGTGCATGTGGTAGATAGTCAATCAGATTACAGCCTGATTGAAGATTTCTTGTGGGTGTGGCCTTTTAATGAAAATTCTGGGAGTTTCCTATTTTTCTTGTTAGACTTGTGGACTAATAATGTACTTATAGACTTGATATGGACTGGTCTGGGATGATTTACTGATGCATAATTACTTCTTGATATAAAATTCTCTCTTACACAGATATAGTTTCAATGAATTTGTTCCTCTAGTCAATCTGGTCTAACACATTGCATGAATTCTAAGAGCAGATGTTGACTTAAGTTGAGATCTCTAGAGAAGCACACCAGTGAAATTTATAAATGTATATATAGAAAGAAATCTGCATGCAGTAACTAATCATATAGCTGTAGATGTGGATAAGATCAATTCTAGGAACATTACTAGTAAACAGAAAGTAAGGTGAACTTAAAGCTTTTGCTGAGAACAAGGATTGCAACTGTGCATATGGATTGCAACCAAAGGCAAAACAAAAACAAAAACAAAAAACACCTTCACAACTGGACCAGTAGGTAACATCATGTTAAACAGAAAAGAGATTGAAGTTGTCAAGGATTTCATTTTGCTTGGATTGACAATCAATGCTCATGGAAGTACCAGTCAAGAGATAAAGCAACACACTACATTTAGTCCATCTGCTTCACAAGAACCCTTGAAAGTGTTGAAGAGCAGTGACCTTACTTTGAAGACTAAGGTGTGCCTGATTCGACCCATGGTACTCTCCATGCATGTGAAAGTTGAGCACTGGATAAGGAAGCCCAAAGAAGAACCCATGTATTAGAATTATGGTGCTGGTGAGGAAAATTGAAACGGCTATAGGCCCCCAAAAGAATAAGTAAATCTGTCATAGTATAGTACAACCAGAATCCCCCATCGATGAAATAATGGTGAAATTTTATCTCATGTACTTTGGCCATGACAGAAGAGACCATTACCTGGGAGAGGGCACCAGGCTTGGTAAACTGAGGGGCAGCGAAAAGGGGGAAAATCCTCAACAAGATGGACGGACACAGTGGCTCCTATAGTCAAGGCCATTGTGAGAATCGGCCATGTGCCTTTTTGTTGTACATAGGCTACTATGAGTGATAGGCAATCCACAGCACCTGACAACAGCAACAAGGCTTAGACTGTAAATCTTTGTGAATACTATTTTTAACAAATTCTAACTCTTCCTAGATATATACTTTGTACATTTAATGTTAACAAATTCTAACTCTTCCTAGATATATACTTTGTACATTTAATGTTCTGTTTACCAATGGATGATAGCAGTTGTCTCTTCTCATTCTCAGTCACGCCTCATCAGCAAGGGAGGCTCCTGAAAACTTTGCTCTATTTTGAGGAGGAAGAGGGGCCCATTTTCTAAGCTGAGTGTCCCATTTTCTGACACAATAGCAGAAAATGTTCTGTTGCTATTCATAATGTTTTTGATGACTAATCCCTAGTGCTTCAGAATGAGTTTTCTATTGTTTCTTGTAGTCTGTTCACAATGTGGAACCTTTTTACTCTGTTGAATTTGAAGGCCTGGTGGCATAACTTTAGCATCATAGCAGCAAGCACACACTACATAAGACTGTGGAAAGCTAACCCAGAGGGAAATATGACTAGGACTATAGTCCCTAACTTATAATAGAGGGAATCTGGAAACATAGAATTCCATAACAGAAAAGCCACCATTTTATCTCCCTATAGAAGCAGACTTCCTATTGCTCTCCCTTCCTGCTGTGTCACCCAACGTCCATCATACCTTCCCCCAAATGCAGGCATTAGATTTCCTCACCTGTGAGCTCAGGGACCTTACTGAAGTTACAACCCACTTAGTGATGGTGTAACTACTAAATTTGCATGTCTTATAACTACCAATAAATATCACCAAAGAATAAAGACACTCCCTCTCTTTTCTCCCACCTTCATATGGATAATCAAGAGGGGTTGAGGTGAGCATGTTACCAGAAAATTTTTCTGACTCCTCAATTTTATTCTTTCCTATCTTGCCTTTCCTCTATGACTTTACAATGATCTTTATATATTATTGCCATACACTTGTGAGTATAGACCCTTTAGTTGTGAGAGGTGGGTTTTCTCTAATATATAACAAAATGTCAGACTAGTGGAGGTACTAGAGTTGTAAATGAAAGATATGAAACCAATAAACCAAAGTTATCGTCTTCTAGCTTATTACAACTCAACATCAACCCATGTCTTCAAGCGCAGGGTTTTCTTGGGTTTTATCTTTACAGAGACTTTCATCAGAACCATTGAGTATGTTTAAGTCACCAACATTGAGGTCAGTGCCGTTGTTAGTGCGAGGTGTTCTCAAGCAATTTATGACTCATATACAACAGAATGAAACATTGGTCTTGCCCCATCCTCATAATAATTGGTATATTTTATCCCATTTTCACAGCCACTGTGTCAGTTCATCTCATCAAGGGTCTCTCTCTGCCCTTCTATATTACCAAGCATGGCATCCTCTACCAGGGACTGGTCTTTCCTGATAACTTGTTCAAAGTAACTGAAATGAAGTCTTTACATCCTTACTTCCAGGGAGCATTTGACTGTTCTCCCAGGACAGATTTGTTCAATCTTTTGACAGTCTATGGCACTTTAAATATTCCTCATCAGCACTATATATATCAAATGCATTAATTCTTATTTGATCTCCTTTATTTAGAGTAATCGTCTATCGCAAACAATTTGAGCCACAGGGCTTTCTATATGGATAATAGGACCAGATAAAAATGCTTTCTAAGTTTCTCATATTTTCAGTCTTTAATTTAGATGCTGATGATTTAACAATATTAAATCAAAAAGAAGCATTCTTACTCTCCCAAAACTTATGCTCTATGATGATTATTGGTGATATTAAACATTGGTAGGATCAGATGGTTCCAAACAAAGAAGTACATAGTACACACACCTATGGCCTATTAATATAATAACCTTTCTAAGGTGACATTTCATTTAAATAAATTAACTTGAAGTGTCACAGAACAAGATGTCTTTTTAGCATTTCAGAACATGTATGTATAAAGCCAGGAAGAGGTAGTTGAGTTTAAGTGCTTGTTTTTTAGAAAGGTGAAACATTTTAACTTGGTTCTCATATTTCAAGTTGAAATTATAGACCACCCCATCACACAATCTTAGAGCTGGCCTTAGCAGACTTCCTAATCTAAACTTTTACTGTAAAGTATCAATAATGAGGAGTAGACATGTTAAGAACATTATTAACAAAGTACCTTGAACAGTGATTAGAGTATATCTCATGTTAATAAAGGTTTCTTTACATTTACTTAAAAAAAAACTGTCCACTCGAATAAGCTAAGGGGCTGGTGTTTTACAATCAAGGTAGAAAGGTGAGTTGTGTTCTCCATTTATTAATTTGTAATGAAACCACTTCTTCAAAAACCACCGGGAAAATGGCTTATACTAGATGAAAGATCTGGATGCTATTCTTTCTATAGAACTAAATAAACCATTGAATTTTTTAATCTTTGTCTTAGCTTACTAATTCGGCTATAACAGAAAAGTCACAAGTATATAAGAATAAAAATTCATTCTATTATGATCTAGGAGACTAGATTTTGAATTTAGGGTAACACACATAAAGTCCTAAGCTACTAACTGAATAGTTGGTAGTTACAACCTGCTACTCCCCAGCCCTCGCTTCCTGCCTACCCCCCTATACATAATGGAATGTAGATGTAATTGACCACATCCGGAATGATTACAGTCTTCAGTGAAAGATCCATGGCATCTAATCAGGGGGTCATGAAGTAGGGAGGCTGATTGTATAACCTTATAAAGGCATTTCCAAAGTAACTGAAACACAAAAAGTAGTGACCTGTTTCATTGGGATCTAGATCTACTTGTCATAGTTATTCTACTGAGTATTTTGAATCAGCTTTTATCTTTAAGTTTGATATGACCAAATTATTTGAAAGTTCAGAGCTCAAGAAAGTACATAATTTGTTCAAAATTTAAAAAGGCGATCTGCACTTAGAGCAATCTTTTATACTTATCCATTATATTCTTTAACAAATTACAAATATATAGTGCCAGAGTTAGCACAAATTGACACAATAACAACTTCTAGTTTCCTCTACACAAAGTATCAAATTAAGATTTATGTCTTTACTTAATGGTTAGATATAACAAAACTAAATCTGAATATTAGTAATTAATCTTGATTAATAATTTATTAATAATAAATGGTTTCCTCCATTCGGCATCATATGTAGATTTTGGATCCTCTCACTTTCACCATTACCTTAGCTTAAGGATTTTGCTATATTGAAAGGACAGAGGATACAATACTAAAATACATGTGATAAATCCAGGACAGCTGATGAATTTGGCAACAATTTTGAATGACTTCATTGAGTGTGATATTTTTTTCCAGTAATGCTTCACGAGGGTAGTAACATAATATGGTGTAAAGATAGAGGAGTCACTGACACTATCTTCCTGAGACTTGAATGTATACAGTTTCACATAAAATATTCTATGTGTTGGATGGAATTGTTGCCTGATTAGAACATCTGTTAGGTTTTTTTTTTTTTTTTTGTAAATTCTTCATTTGCTTACACATCATGACAAAGTTCACTTTACACTGAAGTGAATAGTATGTTAATTACCTCAGGAACTTCATATGATTTTTTATTTATCAGGGTCTCTAAGGGTCTCTTGAGAGCCAAAGGAACTTGCCAGACATAAATCTTGAGCTTTTAGCTCTTTAGTCATGTGTGTTAATATGGCAGAATTAAAAGTAAAAATTAAAGAAGTCAAAAGTAAGACAGCATTCAAGTGGGCCAAAATATTCTTTTGGCTCAATGGATTAACAAAATTTATTTGACTTTTATTTGACTTTTTATTATTATTTATTTTATTATTTGACTTTCTTGTTGTAATGAGAGAATTTTTTCAGGGGAAAAACCTACTGTTTGTCCACTTGTTTTGTATATCAATTCAGTAAAATCAAGTCACAGATAAGGAAATCATTTCGAACTCATATCTGGGTTTGTGTGTGTGTGTATACTCTGGTACATCATTCCCATAAATTAATTCATAGATAAACAATAAGGTGAAAACTATTTGAAACCAATTTGTTGTTTTGCTTCTCAGCCAATAATATTTCTATTAATGACTTCAGTTATTTTCAGTTTGACTTTTGAGGATATAAATAAGCAATCAATTGCCTAAGTCATTAGGCACAGTTCAATAAGTTTGAGCTCATAGAGATTTTAGGTACAACAGAATAAAACATGATATTGCTTACTTTACTGTTAGCAGTGCAACTTGCAACATCCTATGCTATCAACACTCCTAAGTTTGACAGTTGAGGGATGTGCTTTTTATTTTCTCCCCTATATGTTTTATATTGTCAGAAGCATCACAAGAATGCTCCTTGCAAGTGAGGATGATGGGACTTCGTCTCATCTGCTTTAGAGATGTTATCTGAAGAAACCAGTCCACAGAGGATGACATCAAGCATAGAAAAGCATAAAGTCCACCAAATAAGGAGAACTTCACTGAGAAGTACTGACATACTGGATACAATTGGTTCAAATACAGGAATGGTGTGAGGATGGTGTAGAACCAGGTGGTGTTTCTGTCTATTGGATGGACACAGGATCACTATGAATCAGGACTGGCTCAATAGCCCCTACCAATGTCATACTTTTTATAATTTTAATATCCATTAATTTTTTTTATAATTAATGAAAGAAAACTAATAGAATTTTCTTTAATTGTCTCTCCAAAAAGTTACCTCTCTAATGACAATCTTTACAATGCTGTTAGAAATCACATTATATGTCCTTGGTTCATGAAAAAACAAATGAATATTCTTTTAAACCTAACTAAACAGGATCTTCATTTTTAACCTTAATTTTAAACATTCATTTCTTGCTTGTACACTTAATATTGAATTGAAGTTGGTTCTCTAGAATCTCCTTTCTGAAGCCTCAGGTAGATTTTGTTGGTGATTCAAAAGGCTTAAATATATCGCCTTGGATCCAACCATCTTTCTTTTGATAATTGATTTCCAATTTGATTAAGCATTTAATGATACCTTCTGGATTCATTCTTAATTTTGTTGTTTTTCTATTAACCCTTATCTTATGTCCTATCTTATATGGCATTCACTGAATATCACATTCATTAGAAAATGTAATGCCTTGCAATGTTGTAAAAGCAATTTCAGATAGAATCAGAGGAGAATAGAATACCAGTTCTTTGTTTCAGCCATTTATATTTGCTCCCACTTTTGAACTTCTCTAGAATAAGTGATAAAGTAGGCAAACTTGCTCCTTTGTGGCCTTCTGGGTTTTTATTTAACTCAGTGACATCACCATGTTTCCAGTGACTCAGAATTCCCCTAATGAAGTCAACACCTTTCAGCTTTACTCCTTGGCCAGTGTCTCAGAAGCTATCTTTTGCTTCCTCCAACTCCTGTCAAAATGTATGTTACATAATCTCATGGGACCAGCTTTTTTTTTTTTTTTTTTTTGCCTATCATGCTACCAGCACTCAGCAGCCAATCCGATCGAAGCTAAGTTGTTAAAAAACAAACAAAAACAACAAGATGGATGCTTCCATATTTCTTTTCTTTTCCTTTGAATATGGAATACATGGAAACTTTATCAATATCTATTTTAATGAAGACAATATGCTAGGTCAAAGAGTTTAACCTAATAATAGAATATTGAGGTAAAATAAAGGAAAACCATGGACCATCATGATTTTGTTTTCAGGAAAAGATAATTCTGTAATGAATCTCAAATTATGAAAAGGAAAGATCCTTTATATAGTCATCTTTCTATTTATACATGCTTTAACTATGCAACATAGCCTCATACGATACAGATTCAAACAAGAAGTCCTGTCTCTGCTTTGAACTCTCTTTGTCTTTTTTCAAGATGAGCCATCCAATTATTGTTTCTACATATGAATGTGTTAAAAAATTATCCAGGCTTTATAAAAGAGGTTTAATTTAGAAGTCCTAGGGTTCTAATTCATATATGATGTAGGTGCTTATCTCCCCAAATGTATGTAAATATGCCTCTGTGATCAGTGGTGTGATGTAATGAAACTTGTCAATACTACTCATCTACCCAAGTGTCTATAGCTCCTACCAAATGATTTGGTGGGGCTATGCAAATAGAGTGTTTGCAACATAAATAGAAAGGTTTTTTGTTACCAACTACTCTGAATCTCTGGTTGAACCATCATTGAAGGAGCAGAAGCACAGAAAGAAAACCCAGGACCTTTGGAAGAGTCCATGTGAGATCTCTGTCTGAAGCCATGGGGCTGAGATCCAAGGTACTAGAGACCATGACAAGACTATGGGACAGAACAAGAGGAGCAGCACCAAGATGATAGGACTCTAAGACTTAGATACAGGCTTCCTGGTCTAGAAAAGCAGAGGTCAAATGACCCTGCAGCTGAGAGGCTGAGGGCTCCAGAGAGACTTAGCTTCTCATTGAAGTGTTGCTGTGGTCCAGTTCTTGTACTCTTACTATTGATCCTGACTTGTGATAACCTATCATTTTCCCCAATAATCCTCCCCCAACACTGGTCGATCAAGCCATTGTGGTGGTATTTCTGTGATGTTGGAAGCAATTTTACTGGTAGTTCAAATGCCAGGGAGGACACCCAATGTGAAAATATTTCAGGAGCACTTCCAGGGTAAGAACAGATTATGAAGAAGGTTCAGATCCCCACTATGGCATAAGAAGTCACTGAAAACCTTATGCATAGTTCAGAAACATTGTCAGATACTGAACTCCTAAAGAATGGAAGCAGAATATTTTGAAGTTAGTGCCTGAGGATGGGCCTCTCAGACTTGAAATGTGACTGAGAAGGAGTTGATTGATCAGAATGGAGACAATCATGGTGATGTGACTTGGGTAAAGGGTGTGGGAGAGGAGCCTTTGTGATCTTCATTTGCTGATGGGGTATTACTCAAGGTAAAGAGAAACAGCTGCAAAAATCTAATGCCCACAGAATTGGCAGTTCAAATCCAGCAGCAGCTCTCCAGAAGCAAGGCTGGGTAGCTTCCATGACCACCACGGGACAGTGATGTCCCTTCCACCCCCAAAAATCTACTAGTGATCTGAATTTGGACTACATGGAATATGAATTTAGGAAAATTAGAAGTCAAAAAATGAAATGGAACACATAAAAATTGACATTATAGGCATTAGTTAGCTAAAGTGAACTTGTTTTCACCATTTTGAATAAAATATGATTTATTATGCTGGGAATAATACAATCAAGAAGTATGGTGTGGCATTCATTATCAAAATGGACATTGCAAAATTCATCATGGAATACAAAGCTATATGTAATAGAATAATATCTATAGATAATAATATAATAGATAATAATATAATATAGATAATATATAGATAATATAGATAATAATAGATAATAATATAATATAATAATATAATAATAATAATAGAATAATATCTGACTTCACATACATCTAATCATAAATCTATTTTTCAAATTTATGTGGCAACCACAAAAACTAGTGATGAAATCATTAAAGACTTCTACCAAACAATGGGAATTGATCAAACATGAAATCAAGATCTGTTGATTGCAGAAGTTGCAGACAAGAGGAAGGAGAAGTAGTTTGGAAATATGGTCTTGGTGATGGAAATGAAACTGGATATAGCACGATAGAATTTTGCAAAACCAATGATCTGTTCATAGTAAGCACCTTTCTTCAACAACACTAAAGATTGCTGTACACATAGACTTCCCCAAATAGAGTACACAGAAGTTTAATTGACATTTGTGGGCAGATATAATGGAGAAGCTCAATATCAGCTGCTAAAGCCACACATCAAATCTTGTATGAAAGCTCTGTTGTAAAGAAAAAAAAATCAAGACAAAGTTTTTCTCTACAAAAAGGAAACTGACTTTGGTGGGAAAGGAGGGAAGATAAAGCCACAGGCTGGAGCAAAGTCAACAATCTGCTGCCTTCCAGCCATATGTGACATTTTAGGTATGTACACATAGCTCTGAAGTAAAATTGAAAACAAATTTAAAGGATAGTATTTAGATCATTGTCATTTCATTTTTTGTAAAAGTATATCTAAGGCTCTTGAGTAATTTTCAAATTGGTGTGAGGAACAGGATTGGCTCAACTATCTCAAAAGTTTGCCGACCGCCGGACTTGAGAGTTAATAGGGGTGAACTTGAAAAGAGAGGAAGATAGCACTGCATGGAAGGAAAGGACCCATTTGGGATAAAAGTAGCTGCCTTAACAAAAAGATGAAGCACAGAAGGCAGAAAAGGGTAAGAAAGAAGGATAAATAGAAATAGGAAATACAGAGAAGAAGTGGGTTGAGTGATATGACATTGTGGCAATTTAGATAAATTATATGAAGTGAAATGTGTATGAATCATTGAATGGAAAAGTGCATCTTTAAACCTTGGCTCAATTTACAATAAATACTTAAAAAATCCCGACTATATACAATCGTCTGTGTGTGGTCAAATATATATAATAATTTCTCTATTTTAAAGATTAGATATAAACATAGAAATAGATGTGATACAGACCCCGGTAGTTCTGATTCATGGCTAAAGCCCCACTCAATACCCTTTAAAATATACCCTCTTGAAGAAATGAGTTCATTTCTTCATGACTGTGGTTCAATGATACTAGGAAATGTGACAAATCAAGATGTCTTTATTTTGGTAAAAATTATGTGGCCAAACTCTCTTGGCTCTAACTAAGATGTGATCGATATATGTGTGTTAACAAATATGGACAGTTATAAATATAAATTCTGGAGATATTTTTGTTTTGTTTTTAACTAATTTCCCTAGCAGTGTTTGGGAGAATGGCATCAACACATTCAAAACGGTGGTTGTTTGGAATTCCAAACAACCTAGAATAGGCAGCCTCTGGCCTGAGAACAGAGATCATCCACTTGATTCTTGAGACATGTGTATACTTCAACAGTTTTCTCAGGGATATAGTGTTCATCAAAGCTGCCATTGGGGCTCATTCTGGGAATTACATATCTGTAAGGCCCAGATAGGACTTATATATGTGCCCTTTATTTTTCTGGATCAGGAGAGTCTCTCTCTCGCTCTCTTTCCCTCTCTCTCTCTTTCTCTTTTAAGATTCACTGTTGACCCCAACACATAGTTCAGAAGAAACCTGGACACTATCTTGAATGATTCACAGTCCTTATGCTCTGCCATTTGGGAACCAAGGAATTAGACAATGCTTAAAAATAGGAATTTGGGGCTGAGCCCCGGTGGCGTAAGTGGTTGAGTATGGGATTGCGGCCGGCGGGCTTGGCAGTTCAAATCCAGCCACGGCTCTTAGGAGCAGCACTGTGTAGCGCCCATGACCACCAAAGGCAGTGATGCCAAAATACGAATTTGGTGACCTGTTGTCCACCTATGCTCAGAAAGAATATTTTTTTAAATTTTTGATCCAGACTCAGATATTCTAATTTGAATAGACTCAAGGAAATGCACTATGAAACTGACTTTGGAAAGAATTCTATTTAGATCATGATTTTCTATATAAATTGCAGTACCCTTTACTCTTCTTCCTGCATAACATTTAAGATGCCTTGCAGAAGATTTTGGCATAAGTAGGTGGTATTTATTCTGACAACACATTACTAGACATAAAAATATTTCAGAAAGCATTTGCATGCTATGATATTAATACCCGACATGCTGGACAAGTATAGCTGCATTGTGTGGTCTGTGTATTTGTTTGTTCTTAATAGCATGGGTTGAGACAGCTGTTGTTTTAATTATTCCAAAATGATGTACTGCTCTGTAAATATTTAGTGAAAAAAATCTCACCAGTGCACAAGATGCTTTCTATAGTGAATTAAATTTACAATATAAGGCTTCCTGATTTTTCTACGACCCGGGTTAATTTCTCTTACTTCTTTATGACATGTGAACAGGGTGCTGGATGATTTCGTGTCTCATGCTTTGGCCCATCACTACTTTGTCTTTCGGCATGGGCTTCATACACAAAAACAGTGGACAGAAGATAGACCGAGGTGTTCGATGACATTGGGCAGCACATACTCCATGACTTCTGAGGAAGATGGATTGTCAAATAAGTACCCTGTGCTCTGACACGCTAACTCAGTGTGATAATCCGGTTTAAGATCTTGCTACATTATTCATCACTTTTCTCCCACATTAATCTTTATAGCACACTTCTTTTTTGTTACTGCCTGCATTCTCAGAGCTGTGGAAACAGTTGTTTTATGCTGGAGATAAGCCTTTTTCATTAATTTGTTCATGCTTCTCAGGGAGAGTAAGGGGCGACAATGATCTCTGGCAGTTTGCTTTTCAGAAAATAAAAGTTCTAGCAAGTTCTCTTGGCTCTCAGGGAATCGATTCTACATAAGTAGAGATCATAACTGGCTTCGACTAGTCACACAGCCATGGAAAGAAGTAAATGAAAAGACTTTGGAATAAAGGTCCATTATAGCACTGACCTAATTTCATAATGGTAGCATGTTTGTCAATGTATACTTGCATAACTGGACACAGACATACAGACACTAATATCCTCTGAATACCTTTATTACAATGCCTGTTAGTATCCATACCATTGAATAGACATAAATAACTGTAGATGCAATTAAATAATCGTAGAATGAAAATTAAAGAGCACGTCAAGTCACAGTGTTAAAACCTGGAAAATAACTAAAAAAATAACTTAAAATGGTAATTCAGAAATATTAAAGAAATCAAAATGTTACACTGAAGTAAATTTAATTAAGGGAAAATGAAGCTTCATAGGACAGATGATAACAAAAATTAAAGACATGCTACAAAGAAAATGAGTAAAAGGTTTAAATCCAGCTATATCAAACTATAATTAAATGTAACATTTAAACAATCTACACCACTGGGGATACTACAGATTCAAGTATAGAATGGAAAAAGCATGTATTATGAAAACTATAATCAAAAGAGAATTGAATTAACTATACTAACATCATGCAAAATAGACATTAATGACACAAACTTTGTGACTAAGGTACAAAGGGCTTGTATAAAGATAAAGGTTTATCTTTTTAAAATGTCTAACAATATAAGCATATATGTACCTACCAACATCCAAAAACAAATTCAGAATTGAAGGAGAAATTGACAATTCAACAATATTAGTTGAACACAAATGCCCTGCTATTGATAGTTAATTAAGCAATTAGCTAGCCAATGAAGAAAAAAAAAACACTTGGATAATTTTGTAAACTAATTCTATAAACTAGTTAATAAATATAGCTTGAGTACTGAGTCTAAATCATGAGACTAATATTTTTAAGTGCATTTGAAGTGGTTACCAAGTGGATTATTTGAACACATTTTAAGCCTGAATAATTTTTAAAATCATTTTTTTGGGGGCTCATGCAACTCTTATCACAATCCATGCATGCATCCATTGTATGCAAAACACATTTGTACATCTGCTGCCTGAATAATTTTTAAAAGATTGAAGCTGTACAAAATATTTTCTCTAGCCAAATGTAGATGAAAGAAGAAATGAATACCAAAGATTTGAAACATTCATAAATAGGTGAACATAGAAATGGCACATTTCTAAATAGTCTATAGTTCAAAAAGAAATAAGAAGGGAAGTTAAATAAAGTCATATGATGTCACAATATAGCAAAATGTATCAGATGCAGTTGAAGCAAATTTTAAATAAGTGTAGCTTTAAATGCCTGGTAATTATTTGTTTGGCTGTGTAGTAGGCACATAATTAGTTACTACAAAGTATATGGCCTACTTGTTAACCTTTTTTTTCAAATAGGCATGGATGTTATTATCTTCCAGTCAGTTGGCCTGGTGGCTGGCTTTTGAATGTATTGGCATAGCAGAGTGAATATATCAGCCCTGCTTTCTTTTGCTGAAACATTTCAATTGGTGCTCTGTCAATTTCTCTGGTCTTGTTTTTTTTTTTTTTTTTTTTTGGAATGTCTTTTTTGTGTGACTTGGAGATTTAATCATATGCCATCTCCTGAATGTGACTGCATGCCTCTTCGATTTCTCATTCTTGTCAAATTTAGACATATGATCATCTGATTCAAATGATCTTAGCAGCCATTCCAGCTCATTACTGCCTATGAAGCAGATTGTCTTTGGTTTGATTCCATTTTTGACAATCCAAGATAATTGTGAGTTGTCAAAAGAGCTTCCTGCTAAATGAAGTCTAGACTTTAAGGTCATGCATAGAGCAAAACATTTGGGACCATCACTTGTCGATGAGGTCCACATCAAGTGCAATAAAAAGGAATCATATTAGCAATATTTGTAAAGTCAATAGGCAAACTTGATATCATCCATCAAAACAATGCTGCTGTAAAAAAATCTTTTTAAAAAGTAAAAATGTTTTGGGCTGAGCCCTGGTGGCCTCGTGGTTGTGTATGGGACTGCCACCCACAGAGTCGGCAGTTCAAATCTAGCGGCAGCTCTCCAGGAACAAGGCTGGGTTTCCTACTCCCACCAGGGCAGTGATGCCACACACATAAAAAATAAAAATGTCTCTTTGTGAACTAAAATAGTCCTCATCTATTCCATAGTGTTTTCAATTGCTTGATATACATATGAAATCTGGACCATAAATAAGACTGGAAAAGAACTGATGAATTCAAATTCTAGTGTTGGTTAAGAATATTGAATAAACAAAGGACTGGTAGAGAACAAAGACTTGGAAAAGTACCACCTTAGAGATAAGGATGGAGATCTTTTTTCCTATATTTTGGACATGGTATGAGGAGGGACCTGCCCTGGATAAGGACATGTTTGATAAAGTAGAAAGTCAGTTAAAAACACGGGTGTGGGGGGAACATGGATTTGTCATCATTTATGCAAGAAGCATAAATTCAGAAACAATGTGCAGTACATGAGAGCAATGAGTCAGAAACAACTAGATGGTGCCTAATAACAACATCGTCATTTTAATTAAGAAAAATTATTTGTGTATAATACTTGCTTTTATATCATATAGTAAGCCATAATTTCCTTCAAAATTCATCACCATAGGAACATCTATTAAATGCTATGCATCCATTGACCTGTGAAGCTTACTATTATGTCTTCACAATGCATTAAACTGAGGATATATGTCAAAGAGTTGAAAGACATCAAAAGTTCCTCTCTCTTTTTCACTGAGATCATTCTTTAGCTTCCTAGATCACTTTTCAGCTTAGAACCCAATAACGTTTTAAGACTTCAGAGGCTTTTAATTTTTTACTGCGGTTTAATAACATTGGGTTGTATATCTCTCTGAAACTAATAGAAATTCAAAATGGATTTCCAGCAGTATGCTATCTAAACAGCCATAATGAAAGCAGTGCAATATTCTAGTGAGCTAGGAGTCATGTAGTGGTGTTTGAACTAAGGAATTAATATTATTACTGGTGGGACTTTGGAAACCCTAGTCATTGCTTTGGATAAGATAATAAAATAAATGGTTTCAGAATACACCTGGTACAATGAAAATGGATGGTCACAACATTACTGCCATGTTTCTCTGGTTAGTAAGGGCACATCTATTAGAATAGCAAATTAGACACAGACACACCAGGGGTCTCAAGAACCACACCCACATGATCAAAAAGTTAGTTTTGCATAAATAGTTGCTTGAATAAGAAAGGAATGAAATACGCAGGGTGAAGTGGGATAAAACTGCCCGGCTGAGTTCCAGGCTCCCTGTTTGTAAGGAAAACAATAAAGAAGCAACAAAGTAGGAGCTAAGGAAGGGTTTCCTACGTCAAGCACTATGCTAAGACCTTTGAACACAATAGCAAAAAGGATATGCAGTTATTTAATAACTTGCATCTTTATTACATCCAGCATACCTAAGGAATCCTGGGAAAGCTATGAGTGATCAATTGCTGATCACTATGTTGCCACTTCAAACCAACCAGCAGATCCTTGAGCAAAAGATGGGACTAGCTGAGCCTATAAATATTTATAGCCTTGGAAGCTCTCTCGAGGTCCATTATAAGTGGGATTGGAACCCATGACAGACGGCTTGGTTGGTTAAATTGGCATTGATATCCTCTTATTGACATCTTCATATGTTTTGTTAAACAGACAGATCAAGGTGCTAGTTTTTGGAATTTAATATTTATCAGAAACAAGTGCGAAGTCACTATATTGGCATCAAATGTGAATGGATGGAAAGTGTTCACAGCTCTTGTCCTTTCTCTTTGTCCCCTCCTCCCCAAATATTTAAAGAACAAAAGCAAAACTAAACTAAACTCAAGGATTCACTTTTAACTGGCAGTTCTTCAATCTTTAAAAAAAAAAGCCAAAGAATTCAAAAAGCAAAATTAAAAATAAATAGATAAAAGCAAAGTAATAGCTGAGCTCCAGTGGCGTAGTGGTTGTGTGCGGGACTGCAGCCCACAGGCTTGGCAGTTCATATCCAGCAGCAGCTCTCTAGGAGCAAGGCTGGGCCTTCTACTCTCACCAGGGCATTGATGCCCGTAAACACACACACACACACACACACACAAAAAGCAAAGTAACAAAAATGATTCTCCCAAAGTTGCCTTTTTACTCATCACTAGGCCTCTGGACTGGACAGGAGGAAGAGAATTTGAGGGACTTTTTTATTTTCATAAGTAAAAAATATTAAAGTGAAACACTCTATCTTCTCAACTGTCCCAGGCATTTGCTTTTGATGTAATTTGGTACTCTGTCCCCCTTTTAAAAATTTAATCCTTCCTATAAGAAGGTGGCAAGGAATGATGAATATAAATGTGAAGTTAAAATCTTTGGTTTGTTTGCCAGCTGTGCTACTAAAGGAACTTAGGCATTTGAATAGTGGTGCTGGTAAAGAATATTGAAAGTACCATGGAAGGTTCAAAGGACAAACCAAACTGTCTTGGAATAAGTACAGTCTTACCACCTCATGGGGGAAATGGTAGCAGAACTGTGTAGCTATTGTTGGGTGAGTTGAAGAGATGGAGTAACTATATCTAGGGTCATATACTAAACAATAGCAGGGTTCTAGGAATTGGATCACTTACTATTTGAGCAACCATAGGTACTTCTAGCTGCATTTTGCCAATTAGAAAAGTCAAAGTTCTTCTCTTTTTTTTTTTTTAAGTTCACAATGCAATTTTTAAAAACATCCACAACCAGGATTCTCACAATGTAGGGTCATAGTCCCATGGGTAACTAGTTCTCTAGAAGCCTGTATGTTTGGGGTTACAACATACAAGGGGATAACCCCTCAAAAACAGATTTTTCCCCCAAAGCCATGTATTTAAGTGTTTTACAAAGCAATCTTTTCATCTTCAAAACACTCTCCATTACACGTAATACATTTGTCAAATCTCTGGGAAACATTTTTCATACTCATCTATTTGGATGGCTGATAGCACCTCCCTCACTTTTTCTTCAACACTTTTAGGTCATCAAATCACTGTCCGTTCATGTTCCTCTTCATTTATGGAAACAAAAAGAAGTTGCTTGGAGTGAGGTCAGCTGAGTCAGGTGTGTGGTGCAAGAAAGGCAGGCTGGTGTTTGGCCGAAATCTGTTTTACTGAGAGGACTGTGAGAGCTGGTGTATTGTTGAGGTAGCAATAGGAGTCCTTGATTAGGACTATTTTTTGACCACACACTGTTACACTGTCTTTTCAGAACTTCTAAATAGAAGGCTTAGTTGACACCCTGACCTGGTGGAATAAATTCCAATGCACTACAAGTTGACACTTTCATCCATTTGGACAGTTAACCGATGTCCAGAGCAAGATTTGTCATCAAGCGACATTTCATCTTCAATTGAGCTTTTCCCATAGTGCTGTCCTTGTCAGTGGTGTTATACATCATAAAGGTTTATGTGACATTTTCCCCCGAGGAGGAAACACAATTTCCCAGCTGCACACTGTTCTCTTAAATCGTCCATCACAAAAAAAACAAAGGTTTGAGCAAAACTGCTCTTAGGAAAAAAATTGCTGTTGTCAGAGAGATTTTTTTCCCAGGGGATGCCACTCAGAATGGGTTGCTAGCTCTATGTGTATCTAGCGGGGGGGAAATGTGTACTATGAAAGCTCTCTACCCTATCAATCTTTTTTTCCCATTTTGGTGTTTCTTTTTTTGTACCCTTGATATGTACATATGTGCAACTGTGTAGTTTAAAAAACCCTAGGTCTTAAATTTAACATAAAATGCATGAAGGCAGATACATCCTTCAGATACTTGGAAGAATCAAATATAAATCATTTGAAAATGAACACATTTTTGTTTGTGATCTGATATTACTCATAAAGATAACTTTGGCAATATAAGTATCCTACTGTTAAAGGCAATCAAACACATAATGGAGTAAGATGTGATGAGCAAAATAACCAGAAATATAACTAATATACCAATTAATACTCACACTTTCAAAACCATTCAAGAAACAGAAATTGATGTCTATTCATCCAAAGCATCATAGAATAAAAAATAAAATCAAAACTAGGAATAGGAATCAGAATGTGTGACTAATAGCCTTAATGAAAGTTATTATATTTGCCAGGAGATCAGAACTGGATGATGCCCAGCTATATTTACCAAACATTATGGTCAAAAATCGACAGAAGAATTCTTATCACGAATAGGAAAATGAAGAACGGAATTTCAAATTTTCATGGATCTGAAGCCAGAGAGACTACATAAACCACTGAAACTATTGCCAGAGATAATGAAATCTTCAAACAATAATATCCTCTTAAATTCCCTTAACAGCAAATGGTAGTTTTTCTTCATTAGAAGAGAGGACCTGGAATCGGGTGCCTTTTATTTTTTATTTTTGTTTACTTTTGGGGGGGGGCATCACTGCCCTCTGGTGGTGGGAATAGGAGGCCCAGCCTTTGCTCCTGTGGAGCCACTGCTGGAATTGAACCTCCATCCCGGTGGGCCGGCACAATCACTACGGCACTGGAGCTCAGGCCCCGGATGCCTTTTAAAGAACCCTCTATTCATAACAAACAAAAGCAACTTGCAAGATTGGATATGAAATTGAGGGGCAATGAGTCTATGCTAGAGAGGGAAGAGTAATTCAGTGTGCTGAGAATGGTTGCAGACATTTAGAATGTAATCAATATCACTGAAATTTACATATAGAAATTGTTGGATTGGTGTGTGTCCTGTTATATACATTCACACCAACACCAACAAAAATAAAATAAATTACAAATAATATACCTCCACTAAGTAGGGATTTTAAATTAGTAATTATGCTTATGCAGTTATGCAATGGACAAGGGAAGGAATCATAATTTGGGGGTTGGGAGATTAAAAATATTTTTACATTACACTGGGTGTAGTTGTCTAGCGAAAACAGCAAAATATAATAATTCAGTCACTCTTTTTGAATATAATTGTCACTTCAAGTGTTGCGATTTCAGTAAGTAACAATAACACTTTATAACCAAAGAATGGATCCTCTAGGTAGAAGCAGAACAATAATATTGACTATGTGGACCAAAATTTAGAGGAGAACAAATGAATATAAATGTATTAATGAAAAAGCTAAAGCAAAGAGAACTAGCCAATAGTACTCAGAAGGTGGCCAAAGAAAATGAATAAAAAAATTCTTCCGTGAACCAAATCAATTTCAAACTTGGAGAAGTAGGGATCATTGAGTGAGGATGATGGGGACAGAAATCAAATAGTTGCCATAAAAGCTCTTTATGGAACAAATATATAACTCACTACATACCTCTCTGCCTCTATACCTCTGCATAAAAATCCAATGACTTAGATCACTGATTCTGAAGAACATAAAATAAAGGAATCCTCTTTGAAGAAATACAATTATTTGCCTTGGGAAAACTAGAGTTCCCACTTATCAGTGGAAACTAGCTCTGTTAAAAAAAAAAACCAACACATTCTAGTGAGTTAAAACAATGCATCATCATTACTTACCATTTCTCTGACATCTATGCTTCAGGGATGAGAGGAGGAATTGGCTGAATGCTTCTTCTTCAAGTTGCACCAGCTAGATATATTCCCATATCTGAACCTAGCTGGCAGCCATAGTGGGGGCAGGGGTGGAATTGAGGACCTGAGAGTGACTAGAAGGATTTACACATGGCCAGTCCCTCAATTCTGTTCCATGTAGTCTCTATAAGTTCTGTTGTAAATCAGCAGTCTCCCCTGAGAAGCTTTACAGTATAGCATCTGTGTTTTTATTGAACAAGTCTCTATTGTAATCCCTCAACAATCTTCTTCAGGTTTGTTAATGTCCCATGGACCAAAGAAAGAACCAGGTCTAAGTACACATTTGTTTGAAAGAAGACTGTACAGGTGTGAATAATGGACAATGAGGACAACAGAGGAAAAAAATTGCATCTTAGATTATGCCATCATTTGATGGGGCTACCAATGTCTCCTCCAATAATCCAGAAGAAAATACACGTAGAGTTTCAGAGGGTTACTCTGCCTGCTTCTTACCCAGCTGCACACATCAGGCCTACTTTGCACAGTCCTTGAAATTAATTTTTATTGAGACGAAGGGGAACGTTGTACAATTAAATAAAAGAGAAGCATATGCCTACATGCATATTAACCTTGCTCTATAAGACACTTGAAAAGAACAAACAGAAAAGAAGAAATGATGATACAGCCAAGCAGTGTGATCATTTTGAAAAGAACAGATGTCTTAGTAATCTTAATTAGCCACTGCCATTTTTTTAAAGAAGACATAAGAACCAGAACATAAGACAAGGTTGCTATAAAAATGGGGCAAGTGCAGAAAAAGCAACAACACTTGAAAATTTTTAAATGTAATTACAAAAATAACAAGAAGACCAATCATGGGAATAAGGAAAGAGAAGCATCAAGAATACAGAGAACATTCGTTTTTAAGTGTGAGTCAAGTCAATAGACATGGAGACTCAATACAGAGGACAAAAAAAGGAAAGGAAAACAGAGATGATAATCAAATAATGGTGCAATTTCATAAAGCCTACAAGACACAGCCATTTTAGATCACAGGTGACACAAAAGTGATGAGCAAAATGAATTAAAGGGGTCCAGGTGTACGTATATCCTTAGGAGATTTCAGAAAATAATTTTATAGTAAACTCTTCACTAGTAAGACTGATGGTGCTAGATGAGCACGGAACAATTGAGGAGAAAATAGTTGTTAACATAAAATACAATATGCAGCCAAATTGAAGTTGATTGTGAATGAAAGATAAAGATGCACTAACACACATCTATCAATCTATCCTCATTGTATGTATATATGATTTATTGGGGCTCTTACAAAATTCATACATCCATTGCGATAAGCACATTTGTACATATGCTTCCATCATCCTAATTACATCAGCTTTCCTCGGTGGGAAAGAAGGTATACGGATTATAGCAAACCAAAGCAACACAGAAATTACTGGAGAAAACAAAGCAAAGCAGAAAAATCCTGGAGCAGGCTCAACAGAAGGGAAAGCTTAGGTTCGTAGATTCTATGTACTTAGTAAAAAGGCTAAGTACACCAAACTTGTTGTTTCCTTTTAACTGGAGATCAATAATGATGGCCAATTGTTTCTGTTCCTAACTCTCCTTCAACATTGACCCATGGTCCAGAACCAATTTAGAGCACTCTTATTGTTCCTGCCTGAACTGATCAATGCCAGGCTCCCTTTCAACTCACCCAGTGAAACTCCTCATTGGACTGGCCCCTGGAGCCCTAAGTGGAGAGCAGACCACATAGGCCTCTTGACTTAGAAATCCTCACGACCCAAGCAGTGTGTTTTGCCATTTATAAATCATGTTTCTTTAATTGCTAATTCCTTGGCATTGTCAGCATCCTCAGCATGGGCACATACTAACCATGTCAAAAAAAAAAGGCAGGAAACCCCACTGAGTGTATATTTATTTACTTTTACTCTAACATTATATCCTTATTTTATGTTAATTTAATCTAAATTCCTCTGCAAAACTCAAATCCCCTTTCTCCTTTTGGTCTATCGTGAGGGTCACTAAACTTTGTGATTTCTGCTCCCACAGTTTCCTTGCGTACCCATCCCTTTCTCTTTTCCTTTAGGTCCACACCATAGGGTTTCAACTCATGTGAGAAATCTCCCTTACAACTCAAAAAATACAACCTACCCAGAAGCCCACGGACCACTAATAAGTGCTCCATGATGCCACAGAAGCAGCAATCACAGCACACCTCAAAAACTAAAAAACAACAGTAAAGCAAATAAATTAAAAAAAAATCACAAACTTAATGGAATACTTTGAAAAAGATGCTATGCAACTACCAAAAATAGAATTCAGAATAATCAAAGAAAATTCCAGAAGAAAAACAATGAAATTAAAGAATTAAGTAATGCAGAGCTGAGAAATATATGAGAAAAAATCAGTGAGCTCAGAAGATAGTCAATCTGACTACAATTAGTGAGAGAAATAACTAACAAAAAGAGCAAAGAAATACAAAATTAAAATAATAAATTAAACCTGATAATGACTTGTGACACTATTAAGAAAAATAACCTATCTCATTAATATCCTGGAGTAAGAAGCAACTAACACACCGAAACACACAAAAGTCCATAGAGACTATTGCATGAGAATTTATGGTAGAAACCTCCCCCAACAATATAAAAAAGGAAACATTCAAGAAATAGAGATAACCTCACATAGGACAGACCTCTAAAGATAAATACCA
This sequence comes from Nesogale talazaci, assembly GCA_004026705.1. Lineage (NCBI taxonomy): Eukaryota > Metazoa > Chordata > Mammalia > Afrosoricida > Tenrecidae > Nesogale > Nesogale talazaci. The sequence continues at coordinate 16,137 of PVJH01018596.1, read as the reverse complement.
AGAAATATCATAGATTCTCTAAATTCATCTACAAAGGAAAATTAGATACAGATAAACTCAGATTTCTTAGCAGACACTGTAGGGAAGAAGACAATGGAGTGACATACATCAAATATTGAAAGGGGAAAAATAGCAACAAGATAAAATACTTCAGAATAAACAAAAGATCTGCACAAAGAAAACTACAGAATATTGTTACAAGAGATCAAAGGAGACCTAAACAATGGAAAAGTATACCATGTTCATTGTTAGGAACACTTGTCTTTGCTGCTGCTGCTAGGTGCTGGCATGTCCACTGTCACTCATAGTACAACAGAGAGCAACACTGCTTGACCTTGTGCTGCTCACTTCTTTTTTCTTTTTAAATGGAGACTAAATATTATAAAAATGTCAACACTAGTTAAAGTACTCTATAAATATAATGTCATTATGATTCAAGTTCCAAATATATTCTTCAAAAAAATGGGAAAAAACTATTACCAACATCATATGGAGAAAAAAGATCAGCATAAGCAAAAATCCTTTTAAAGGAAGAAAAAACAGAAGTACTCACAATATGTAACCTAAAAATGCATTGTACCACCACGATATTCAAAACAGCCTCATACAGTTACAATGAAAGGTGCATATATCAATAGAACAGAATAGAAAATCCAGAAATGAATGCATCCACCTATAGGGAACTGATTTTGAAAAAGGATAACAAAAATCACTAACTGGGAAAGAGGCACCCTCTTCAACAAATGGTACTGAGATAATTGAATCTTCATTGGTACAAGAACGAAACAGAATCCAAAACTCATCCCATAGAACAAATGAGAACACAGAAGAACTCAAGAGTAATGAAAGACTTCAATGTAAACCTGTAGAACCGCAAGAATCATCAATAAGGAAATTTGGGTAAACTGAAGGGTATGGTTGCAATATGGAGCTACCTAAAGCAGCCGGGGATAGAAATACTACATGGCCAGGAATCTTACTGTGAGGCACATATCCCAAAGAGACAGCGCACTGATAGACATGCTCTCCCATGTTCATGGCAGCATAGTTCAGAATTGAAGAAAGCTGGAACCAATGCTCATCAGGAGAAAAACAGATCAAGAAACCATGGTATATATACACAATGGAAGAGTACACATCCCTAAAAAAGTATGCTCAAGCCACACAAACCTTGCAAAATGGGTGAACCTGTTAACCATTATGTTGGATGAAATCAGTCAGTTACAAAATAATAAATATCTTATTATTTCACTACTCTAAGGCTAGATGCCAAGACAAAGGCAAGCTTCTGTTTTCAGGTCATATATCTTTCCAAGGTTGGGATCCTGCCTCATGTTCATAAGCTAGGTCTCACCTCACTTATTTGTACATCTCACAAAGTTCTTAAACAGAGGAGGTCTCACCTCAGCTGGGGCCAATTTTCCGGTAGGGGAGGAGAGGGAGAAGTTCAATCAGTCCCCAACAAATAACATTGTTCAAGTTCCTCCAAATCAACAGAGACTTGTACAAGGATCAGTATCAAACCTCACTAGAAACTCAATTGAAGAGATGGAGGGACTGGAGCATTTGTCTCAGATAAAAAAAAGTTAACCCTTCTTTTGATGGATATGCTAGACTAGGTTGACCAGAGAAACAAATGCAGTGACATCCATATATGTATCAAAAAGAGTTTTATTAAGAAGGTACCCCAGCCTAGTCCAACTCAAGTCCAAGACTCGTCCTTGAAGTCCCTCTTCAGATTCATGCACTGACATGCAGTGAAGCAGAATGCAGGGAAATCTGTCAGTGGATGCAGAGTTGTGTGGATCCAAGGTCAGTGAGCACATGCCTGGGCTCTGGCAGCTCCCGGGGCCAGTGGTCGGCAAGCAGGAAGGTGAAGGGCAAGAGAAAGGAGGGGAGAACTCACTATACCCCTAGCCAGGAGTGTCTAGTGGAGATCCTCTAACTACCACTGTGAAGAAAGCTTGTAGGGCAATGTGCCATTGAGAAAAATTCTTAACCTTCCTTATATAGATACCAAAGTGAAAATGCACTTGAATTCATGTTCTTAGACACTTTTGACCTAGTTTCTATCTGGACCTGGGTGACACAGGCCAAGTATTATAGATAGTTGGGACATTAGACTCATTAGACTCTGATCTTTTGGAGGCGTAAGAACCCTTCATGGGCCACAACAGACAGATCCGATTTGTAAACCCCACTATGCAAACTGGGCTTTACATGCAGCTCACCTGTAGTTGAATTAAGGGACTGAAATGCTGCTTTCAACTTATGGCTGCTGTGTTCTCATGTGAGAGGCAGTGCATAACTACGATTCTGTGGTTATGTTATTGGTGGCCATTGGATTTTGCTTTGGACATCTTCTTTTGAGGGCCTCCAATGAATGGCAACTAGGCACTACCATATATTTACAATTTTATGCCCTTTTTGCATTTACACTGTATGTGTTAGTCTAGCAGGCATTGTTCTTTCTTGGCGAATGAGTGCTATTTAACGTTTTTGCCCTATTCTGAGCTCTCATTGTTTATGTGCATAATGCCCAGTCATTTAAGCTTTAAAATTTTTCCAAGTCACCAATCCGTGTAGTGCGGTCGAAAAAGCTACTCTACTTGTGTTTTTAGCATTGCATTCATTAAATTTGCAGCAGACCTCTTCAAAATGGGTAAAAGTGAAGAGGTTTCTTTGAGGACTAAAATGCCCTGGACCCAAGCCCTAGTATTTTCAGTTGCATCATGTATATGTGAAAGTTGGACATTAAATAAAGAACACCAAAGAGAAAAATATGCATTTGAATGATGGTGCTAGCGACTTCCAAAAGGGAACAAGCAGATATACCTTGGAAGAAGTACAGCAAGAATGCTCCTCAGAGGCAAGGATGGAGAGATTTTGTCTCATAAACCTTGGACATTTTAGGAGAGGCCAGTTCTTAGAGTATGGCATCATGCTTGGTAAAGTAGATGGACAGCAACAAAAGAGGAAGACCCTTGCCTAGATAAATCGACAAAGTAACTGTAACAATGGCTCAAACACAACAATTGTGAGATTCTTGTTTTGTTGTACATAGGGTCCCTATGCAACAGAAATGACTTAACAGCACCTAACAGTAAACAAGAACATTCATATGTAATTTGTTTTCCTCGACAGTGTTTTTAATTTTGTCCCATTGGTTAAACTGATGGTACTATCAATGGAGTTATCCCATGAGGGAAGATTTATAATGGTCTCCAATAGAATGGTAATTATATCTCTAAAATGAAATAAGCACAAATATGAAGGGACTTGGGTCTCACATTTAATCAGAGACCTAATATAAGAACAATTGATTTTTATTCACTGACCCTGCTCAATACTATCCCTCATGGAGAAATCACTGAAGATATAGATAATATAGCAAGGTGTGATGAAGACATCAGATGGTGCTTGGCTATAAGGGGATAATTAAGTCCATTTAGAAGAACCACATCAGGATCTGTGATAAATGGATTATAAATTTTAAAATCAAAATCCAGAGGTGAGCAGGGTACCTATCAGAGCACACAGTTTGCAGACGGCTATGGATTACAGTAGAAGTCCAAATACATTTTCTGGGTCTCCAAAAGGATTAAGATTTCTATGCATTCCCTATAATCATAGTGTAGGGATGTGAGTAGTTTGCTATCAGGCAGAGAGCATTATAACTTCAATTATGACAAATTGTTAGCTTAAAATGTAATACACGATATTATTTGGTTTCCCTTCTGACTCATTGTAACTTAGTTCCTTTTTGTATTATTATTTATTGTCTTCTCGATTAAAGTTAAAGTTTTATTTTGTCATTGTTGTTTGTGTGTTTGTTATTGTTGTGTATGGTTTTCTCTGTATATGAAATCCAGTAACAGATATATCTATGGTGACTTTAATTGGATTAATAATTACCTACAGACAAGGTAGGGGAGATTGGGGAGTGAGCAACTAACAGCAATATTGACACGAAAGAAGAAAATGTTCTAAAATTGTTTATGGGATAACTTTTCTGAATATGATTGAATTATTGGATTGTATGCTATATGAATTATATGACAAATAAAACAGGGGCAAAAACCTAAAGTAACACAAACCTAAATGAATGGAACCAACTCAGGAGGACAATGAAAGCAAGCACCACCACATTAGTGTATGGTGCTGATCACCTAAAACATCAAAACCAAGCATTGAAATTTCTAATGGAGAGTGCAAGGTGAAGGATAAATAAATAGAGACCACATATGGATTTAATTTGTTCAGTATTTTGATGGTGATTTTCAAAGGAGTTGGTAGCAAGGAAACACATTTTCCAATAATTTTCCGGTTAAATTTTATTTTAAATTTATCAAGCTATTTGATATCCTCATGTTTTCCTCACTTACACTTCTAAGATTATCTTTGAAATGACCTTCGATATCTTTGGGTTTTTCTTTTCTGCCTGGGTAAACTCAGAAAGTAGAAGACTTTTATCCTTTCCTCTCGCTGTTTGTTTTTTTGACTTGTTCCTCCCTTAACTTTGCACCCACTCACTGTTTATTTGGATTACATGTAGAATTACAGACTGGAAGATATTACCCAGGACTTTCTTGTTCTACCTTTCTGATTGTGTACTAATTAAGAAAATTGGATTTTGCCAAAAGTGCAACCTATTGAGAACAGAGGACCACGGGTAATCAACAAGCCTGCTCATTTACAACTCTTGCAAGCATTTTGTACTGAAAAAAAAATAAGGAAAAAATTAAGGAAAGGAGGAAAGAAGAAAGAAAGAGAAGAGGAGATAGACATGGGGAGTGGGAAAATCTGAATAGAACATATTTATATGTTGGCCTCGTTGCTATTGTTAGGTACTGTGGAGAAGGATGACCCACAGCAACCCGCTGCCTACTGAAGCAGCCACTTCCCAGTCACGCACCTTCCTTACCATCATTCTTTCTATGGAAGAGCCCAATGCTGCAGTTACAGTGTCAATCAACCTCCTGGAGGGCCAAAAGGCCTCTTTCAGTGACCTTCCACTTTACAAAGCTTTAGGTACTTCTCCAAAGACTGGACTTTTTTAATGGCATGTTCCAAAGTACGTAAGACAAAAAAATCTCACCACCTTTGATTTTTAGATGCATGCTGGCTGTACTTCTCCCATAGCAGATTTGGTTGGCAGTCTGACAATCCACCATACTGTGCATGTTTTTTGGCACACCATAATTAAAGTGAATCAATTATTCTGGGGACAGTCCTTACTCAATGTCCTGCTTAGGAGGCGATTGAAAATACCATGACTTCAATCAGCCACTCTTGAGCCCCCAAGTGACATCTTTCCTCTTTGAACACTGTAAAGAGGCCATGTACAGAAGACCCACCCAATGCCACAAGTGATTTGATTTCTTGATCACTGCCTCCATGAACATTGACTGTGGCTTCAAGCAATATAGAATCCCTGATCATTTCTATCATTTCTCCTTTTCTTAGTAGATGTGCTGCCGAAGTGAGCACTTCTCCTTTTCTTATGATGCCATGCTGTATAGAACTTTTGAAAAGAAGGCTTTTTTGAGGAATGCATTTGGTTTTGTGAACATTTTCTGATTAAATGCGATACCATACAGACTATGAGAAAATATGGATAGGGTAGAATTGTGAAGCACAGTATTACAGCAGTGCTTGAAGCAAGTGCCCCTTGTGATTTATCTTCTGCCATGTTGTTACATATTGACTTGAACACCCCACTTTGCAATCCTACAAAACCAGCAGGGAAGGACTCTGGTAGTTTGTGGAAGAGACAAAAATGAATGTGTGCTTGTAGATGTGTGATGTGTCTATGAGTCCTTTCTCCCTTTACAAGGTCCTTGGGATTTATCTTTTAATTGAAATTAAGTATGATCTAAATAACCATGTCTAATCAATCTGAATCCTTATTTTATTGTAACATTTTTAGCCACAGGATTTATCATTCTTACTGTCATCAAGTAAATTCTGTCTCATTCTGATCTTTTAGGATAGCTCTTGCTGCATAACGAATCACTTTCAAACCCAGTATTGATTGTTTGGCAATTGAATCTGATTTTAGTTGCATCCCTCCTGTTTTTCGGTTAATAAGAGCTAGCAGGATGACTCCACTTTTGACAGTTGACCTGATAATAGCTGAGGGGACTCGGTAGCAACAGGGCCAAATGTTTCTTCATATCCTTTAACAGCCTGGCTGGGGTGGTCTCATAATGACTGAGTAAACATTTAAAAGTGGGGAGAAAAAATCATTCAGAGCTTTTATAAATAATGTCTAAGCTTCATATTGACACTTAGCCATGTCTACTGTATATTGACCTGTCCAAAAAGACTCACAACCAGATCACCTCTTCACAGAAAGAAAAGACATGCTACCACACATCTTTAATATCAAGAGTCAAATAATTGCAGCAATGTTAACAAACATTAGATTTACTGTCCTTATTTTGGCTTTTCAATATTTTCTTTTTTATTCTTTACTGCACATCAAATGCAGGAAAAATCAAATTTATTTTTGAATATCTGGATTTAACCCAGAATCCTATATCACTTAAAAAAGATTCACCACCTTCCTAGACAAAGAACACTTCTTGAAGTTTTTCTGTACATGAAAGTTATTTTTGTCACCTGTACAACAACCCTATTATAACTATATTTTATCAGCTGCTGAAATGCTCCTCACTCTATAAAAATATGCTGGTACATTATTGTATAAGAAATTAAATGAAATCCCTTGCTATCAAGTAGATTCCAACTCGTAGGGACTACAAGACAGAGTCACATTTCTCCACAAGGTTTTTGAGACTGTAAATCTTTACAGAAAGAGACTGCCACCTCTTTCTAGCAGACTAGCTGAGGGCTTGGAATTATTGGCCTTTTTGTTTGTAGTCAAGTGCTTTAACCATTGTGCTCAGAAAAATGAAAGTAAACAAAAAAATAAAGCATACTGTAATTCCTCTCATATTCCAAATGTTGAGAATCATAACCAGAATCATATCTATCAGCTAAATATAATTTAAAATTGTCCTTTTACTTTTATTTTACTTGTTATTGGGAATATACATGGCAGAACATAAATCATTTAAACAATTTCTGCATATAAAATTCAACGATTAGCTGAGCTGTTCAACCATTCTCCTTTTTTCCGAATTGTTTTTCACACTTACTCAAACTCATTGATCCCTACATTTAGAATGTGATCGTTTGGATTGCTGTTGTCAATTTTATTCCACATTGTTAGATATTATGAGTTCAATGCACAAGGTTGATATTGCTTATTATCAATAATATATAGTTAAGCTAAATTACTGTTTGATTCAACTCAGTGTCTTCTTTTTCCCTCTTGCATGTTCATGGAGTAAGGAAGACTAAAGAAAAATGGACGCAGTTCAACTCTGGTGTTAGTACAATTGCATGCAATGTTCTTATTCCCCTCACTTACCCTTTTACATACCCGTGATCTTAGCTTTAGTACCAAACCAAACATCCACTAACTTTGAGTCATCAGATCCAGTCTGACTTTAGTTTACCTTGTAGAACTACTTTGTAAGAGTACAGAGACAATAAGTCTTTATAGGAATGTAAGCTCTTATATTTCTATGGTAGAGCATTTGGTGGGTTCAAACTGCTGAAAATAAACAATAGTTTATGACTGGGTTCATAGATATATAAGCTGGTAAGTCTGGTATGTATTATGAGAGTTCATCTAGTTATATATAGTTTGGGCAGAACATATTTCTGCTTACATATTTGTATGTGTTGCAGATATATCCAGGTATATAGTGGAGTATATAGAGAGGCAAAGTTACACTCATTTCTTAGCCATAACCGAATGGCTTGAGGGCCACAATGTGATTGAGTTCTTGGGACTATAGTTTTGGGGAATATTTAGGTCAATTAGCACAGTATAGTCCATAAAGACAATGTTCTAAATCCTGCTTTGGTGAATAGCCCCTTGGGTCTTAAAAGCTTGGAAGCAGAACACAGCAATTTCTCTTTTCATGTCTAGTGCAAAGAAGAGTGAAGAAAATCAAAGACTCAATGGAACAATTAGTCCAAAGGATTAATGGGCCACAAAACCCACAACCTCTACCAGCTTGAGATCAGAACTTAATTGGATTTGACTTCCACTACCCACTGTTCTACTTGAACTCTAAAGAGAAGGTCATTGTCAGAGTGAGATAAAAACAGAACAATAGGCACAATCTGACAGAGGCTCGCATAACCCCTGGAACTACAGTCTATAGACATCCTTCAAATCTAGAACAAAAACTATTTTTGAGATCATCTTGTAGGCATATAAAGAGAACTAATTCCTCACTCACTGACTATGAGTCAATAAGATATGTGATACTACAGGATAGGGTAGAACTGCTTCAGGAAACGACAGGATAGCATAACATTTCCAGGTTTGGGGACTATTTTATAGGAATAGAAAGCTTCACATTTCTTCCACAGAAATTTGAACTGCTCACCTTGCAACTAGTAGCCCAACATGTAAGCACTGTGCTGCCAGGGCAGGATTTCACCTTACTTGGGTCCACAATCAACACTCATGAAAGCAACAGTCAAGAGATTTCATTGGGTAAACCTGCTGTGGCAGACCTCTTAAAGTTTGAAAAGGCTGGATGCTACTTTGAAGATTAAGACGTCTCTGTCCCAAGCCATGGTATTTTCAATCACCTCATATACTTGTGGGACTTAGACACTGATTATGGAAGATTGAAGTATAATAGATGCACTCACGTAATGCTGTTGGTGAAGAATATTAAGAGCAAGTAACTCTGTTGTAGAAGAACAGGGAAGCTCATCGAATGTAGTTCAGATGTGTTGTCGGGAGAGAACAGTTCCTGGAGAAGGGCATCGTGTTGGGTAGAGGAGAGGGACCACAAAACCGAAACAAGATGGGTGGGCACAGTGGCTGCAACAATGAGCTTAAGCATAAGGATGGCTGTGAAGATGGCACTGGGCTGGGCAGTGTTTGATTCTGTTGCACGCGGGGTCCCTGTGAGTTAGAATTGACTCATAGGGAGCCACTAACAGCAACCACAGCACACATTTTAGGAATGTGTACACATTGTTATGCTAATATAATTTTATGACAAATATAGTTTTATCTTTTAAAAAGAGAGACATCTTTAATATCCAAGCTGAAAAATAATCCTACCGTTTGAATCCTATGAACACTTTCTTGAGTGGTATATTTTGGAGCGAAATTGTTCCCTGGGATGGTAACATCAGTTTTTCACTGACACAACTTAAAAACATATGAAGTTCATATTAAAAAGTCTTTACTACCTGCTTATGAGTTTCCAAAAGGACCAGCTATGACACTTAGCCAAGAGGGAAAAAAGAGTAATGTAATATTATTGTGTAGGATAGGAATTTTGTACAAAATGGGCAAAATGACTTTTAATAAGTGTGGAATTGAAGGGAAACATTTGTAAGTACTTTCTGGTATGCTATTTAATTTTATTTTAGAAACCTAATATTGTAGAATCATGTGACTCTGATTTTGTGACTGCTTCTTCTTCTCCTATCAATGCATCAACTAAAACCAGAAGTATACAATCCATTCTTTGAATTATGGGTTGAATAGCTTCCATCTAGAAATTCTTTGCCAAAAAGTCAGTCCCAGCCCAGAGTGACCATCTGGGGACAGTGGCATTGCTCCATGGGTTTTCATGCACTATGAATCTTTATAGAAACAGACTGCCTCCTCTTTCTCTAGCACCACTGTCTGTGGATTCAAATATCCGATTTGGGGGTAGAATTACAAGGCTTAACCCAATGCTCAAAGATAGAAAGTCTATCTTTGCTGATCCATCCAGGAACTTTTTCAAGTTTTCTGTAGAGATGCATTTTCTGTTGCCAATCTAACTTTTTGCGCATGTACCGGCAACCTTTCCTTCTCATTTTTTGCTTAGCACAACTGTGGAATCCCCTCTGTTTAGCATGTGACAGAAACAGATTCAACTCCATGCCTCCTCTTGCAAAGCTAGATAAATTCAACTAATCCTTTATTGATTTAGACTACATCAATTGAACATAGTAGTGCATATAACTAATACTGTAATAGATATTTACTAGACAGAAAATTATCTCCCCACTATGCTACTTTTCTGCCTTAGTCAATTATTGACCCTCTTGCCACAATAATACTCTTTCCGCTCCTCCTCTGGGGCAATTATTTGTTAGATGTCATTATTCTCCCAGCATCTACCTTATCCTTGATTTCTTCAGGGGTTGCTGCCTTCTTGAATCTGTACCTTGAAAAATCCCTATAGTCATTAAAAATAAATATATAAACCCATGTCCATGAAATCAAGCTCAACTCGTAGCTACCCTGAGGAAATTCTACATACAGTTTCAAGATCTTACAACTTTACACAAACAGACCACCACATCTGTCTCCTACAGAACATTTGATGCATATCAACCAGTGGCCTACCTTTCTATTAGTCTAATTAGTCTAATCTATTAACTAGTCTTTCTATTAATTATATTAGTCTAATCACTACATTGCTAGAGCTACTTTCACAGACATTACCAAAAAAAAAAAAAAGCACAAACAAACAAAACACTGCTATTTAAGCAAGTTCAACTGATAGAGACACTATAGGGCACAAGAGACTCTTCTTGGGGTTTTCTAAGGCACAGGCGTAACTTATTATACCACCAGGCCTCCTTCCGTATCTACAGGATGAATAGAGAGAACAGATGACTGGTGAGAAAATATGGCAGTGAATTTATGGCAGCAAATGTTCAAGCATACTTATTTCAGAGTGTCTACTAAGATTTCCGGCCTTTCTAACCCAAGTCTGTCCTATATCGGTCCTATGTTTCTATTAATGATATTTATTACATTAGCCACTTGGGTTGATATTGCTTTTAAAGATCTCTGCCAAACTAACATGCTGAAAAATGTTATTACCGGACTAAGTCACCAACACAAGCAAATGAAACAAACACCACAGACTTTATAATAACATAAGATAAATGTTGCCTTTACCCATGCTCACCTCTGTCAGAATAATGATGTACACAATGATATGAAAGGACAACAATAAATAAATTTTTTAGGAATGTGTATCTGTGCCCTGATTTACAATCATACCATTAGCCTTTGGATAAAGTTTAACTCTCTAATAGAGCATAAAGGGACAAAAATAATCTTCGTGCCACATTTTCAGCACAACTGCTCTTTCCCACCTTCTAAAAGTCAGTGTGATTCATGCCCAGGCTGCTCTTCTGGATGACCTCATCCTCTAGCTTACCTTGTCAAATATCACTCAGCCTTCCATTTGTAAACATTTCATTTCCTCCATGAGATATTTCAAGAGTCCTCACCAAGAAGGAACAGGTGGAAGAACTATATTTATGTGCTTCATGCTTTGTGCTTAATATTACATCATATCCTCACTTTTTATTTATAGAATTACATTAACTACTATTCTCTGAACTCCTTAGACATGCACTGGTTCTCAGCCTTCCTAATGTTGGGAGCCTTTAATACAGTTCCTCATGTTGTGGTGGCCCTTGAACCATGACATTATTTTCATTGTTACTTCATAACTGTTTCTTGCTACTCTTATGAATCTGGCAACCCAGAAGCACAGCCCATATGTTATTTTACACAGTCTTCTAGAGGCCCTGCATAAGGAAGGTCTGGTAATCTGGTTCCAAAATGAATACACCTGCCAAAATCATCAGGAGCAGTCATTCTCTGAAACAGATGAGATACCAAGAGTCAGAATCAACAAGGAAGCAATCAGTTTGTGCTTATAAGACACTTGGAAATCTTAGATGACTAATGAATGAGTGAATGGACAGATGGCTGTGACCGCTTAAAAATTTTCTAACGAACACAAAAATAGTAGCTATGGTTAGATTTTGTCGAGTACTTGTGTGTATGAGGCACAATGTCGACTATATTACATCCATTGTCTTCAATAAATAGTGATGAAGATGCTATAAGTCCTATTACTCAGAATTACATTTAAAACCATGGAATCAGATAATTACTGTTAACTTGCCTGTGGCCACACAGATAGGACTTAGCTAAAAGAAAACTGAAGCACTGTTAAGTTAAAAATGAATTTAACTTGTAAACAAAAACAGTGACAATGTACATAAATCTAATAAAATAAATTCTTGATACTTTTTCAAATTTCCCTTCTTAACTTGATTCACAATTTAAACTATTCTGGACATAATTTTTTTTTCCAGTGAAAGTGACTGAGGTTGACTTTGCAAGACTTTCTATGAAACAGAGTTGGTTGTCTTTATAACAGAAACTCTTTGGTCACCAAAAATATGGAAATATTTTTAAAATGGATGTGAGTACAATGTAAAGCTGTGGTTCCTTGATTTGGAATTTAGAAGAGATAGACCCCCCCAAATGGGTTAGTTTTGTTGCAACACGAATATACGTGTTGGCTTTAAAGAGCAGAAAAATCTTTTCCTATAATTCAGGAGCTTAGAAGTCCTAATTCAGGACACAGTCTGAATTGTCTATTTCAACTTCTGCTAGCTGTCAGAAGCCCTTGAGAATCCTAGGCTTATAAACACATGTGCCTTATATGTCTTTCGTCAGATACCATCCCCACCTGTGTATATATCTGTGTATATTGTGTTTTTTTAAAAAAATAAGAGAATACTTAGAAATGATTAGGTTTAGAACCCAATACACTCTGACATTACATCCTTAATATAACAAATAAGGCTATGCTTATAGATAAAGGATGTGGGCTTCTTAAGTGCACATTACAGACTATAGTATGGCTAGTGAATCCAGGAAATAATAAAGTTTATTCCCAAACTTTTAATCTATACTTGCACTAGACAAGGATCCGGAATTTTAATGTGTCTTCATCTGGGATGGTAAATCTCTAAAGACCTAGTCAACTACCTAAAGTAGGTCATGCCTACTTAAAAAAAAAAACAACCCAAAACTCCACATATAGTGACCCCATAGGGCATGGTTGAACTGCCCTTTTGAGTTTCCTAGACTGTCACTCTTGACAGGAGTAAAAAGGCCCCCTTTTCTCCCATAGCTGGTGGTTTTGAAAGGCTAACATTCTGCATCAAAGCCTAACACAAAACCACTATACCCGCATGGATCCCACCTACTTCTATTCCTCGCAGTTTAGTTAGCTCATTACATAGCTGAGTAACTGATCAGGACTGATAGCCTTGTTTTAGCTCCAAGAGCGAATATGAGAATTGACATAATAGGAAAAACACAGAAGCTATGCAAAAAGTACTCCGCCATTTACTTATTAGGTTTGTAAATATTTCATCCTTCATTCAAGTAGGCTGTTGGACTTTGGGTAGCAAACACTAAAGGGCAGAAAATGTATAAAGTTACAGTAAAAATGATGATGCGCCAGGTAATGGTTTGGGTAAGGTTAGGTGAGTGCCAGCTATAAGGATGAAAGCCTAATCCAAAGAACAGAATCCAGTCATTGGGGGCTACTTTTATTTATATTACCATTAGCTGATGAGAAAGTTCAGGTTTGGAAATCGTAACTTTTTGCCTAAGTGGAGGGGCATTAGGAAGGTTAAAAGTGGTTCCACTGAGGCGAGGATTTGAGCAACGCCCTGAAGAATAAGTAAGACACCAATTTCATTAGCGTAGGTGTTGTGTGCTGTGAGTTGCACTTGTTTACCAACCGTGGTCAGTGCTCTGCCTTGTATAACAGCAGAGGCACAGCAGGACAAGGAAAGGGTAACAATTATTGAGCGCTAATCAGGATGGCCAGGCTTGTTTCCTTAGCTTTGGGAGCTAGTTCTAATAGCTGCAGAAATCAATGAGAGACCATGCTTTGTTGTAAGTCTTTCAAACAAAGTCACTACTAATTGCTCTGAAATTGTGAGCCTGACTGTGTTACCAGCATTACCTCTCGAGTGCTCCTGTTCTGGGATAATTCTCTGTTTAACAGCTATTTGTACAGAAACATGGAACAGCAGAGCCCGAAGGGCCCTGGGAGACATCATGTCCAGACTTTCCTCACTGGAGCCCTTTCTCCAGACACAATCTTATTTAACACTGTAAATAAATCAGAGGAGTGCTCAATTTGAGGAACACAAGTGTGGTCTAGTTCGTTCAGTCACTGTCCAAACTGTCCACACTGCAGTCACTGTGACCTCAGAAACCATTCCCAGGACCTCATCAAAAAAAGAGAAAATAATTTTCCTGTCCACATTTTATTTTTTACAGGACTAGGCATTGATATGGCAAAGACTTTCTGGCTAAAAAGGTTTGTTTGTTTGTTTGAAATGTACCGGTTTATCACAAAAGACTCTCAGACCATTGCAATTTTCCTTTTTTCTGAGCCACTTAAAGCACTATTTAGGTTTAAGATAAAAAATCTTAAGAGATTTTTTTAAAGAAACATCTATGTATTTATTACACAGCCCAACTCAAGGAGTCAACAACAGCATCTGGTTGAATGACAACCCCTCTTGCATGCGCGCGCGCGCGCACACACACACACACTGTTAACATTGGTTAACTGAATCTTTGAGCTAACATAACAAGAAGTTGTCATGGAATGTCTAAAGTCTCATCTCCCTTATACTATACTGTGGCTACTCTCCTAGAGGTCAGGGATGGAGTACAAAGTCAAGGGGAACATTTTGGCCATTTAAAATAAGGGTTTTATTAAAGAAAACTTTAATCTCCTCCATCATTTCACATAAAACAATTTGCAAAGCAATGAATTTCCAAACCTCAAGAGCTGAGCACAGAATTCCCCATTCAGTTCAACACGTAATGCATTAAAGTTTCCTGGGACAGAACAAGATATTCCATTTATGTAAGACCCTCTAAGCACTAATAAGTTAGCCACTGGGCAATGGATCCAGGACTCACCACTGATATTACTATTCTAGGGAAGTTGCACTGCATAAACTTTGGAACTAGAAGTTTATGTGCAGATAGTATGTGAGAGGCGCTTGCACTTGTGGGATAGTAGTAGTGCTTCAGTGGGAGAATTCATGCTTTAAATGGGGGTTGGGGGCTGCAATAGCATTGATGGCAGAGATTCCTAGCAGTACACATGCCTTTGATACCAACCATCTGAGGGCGCTATTTTGTTGCTTTGGTTTCAGGAGAACTCGATACGCTCCCCCAAAATCAGCCAGAGAAAACATTCTACATGCCAGCAATCCCTTGCAGGCAGGTTTCCTGTGAGTTGGGCACCAACTCTGGAGAAGCTAAAAACAAGAACATTCTGTCTAAGGACAAAAAGACCTCATTTGGGGAAGTATTCAATGTATTTTACTATTATAATCTGCATAAGCAGTGGGTCTTATTAGTCTCACAATTCTTTGGGGAATTCTACTTAAAGGTTATTGGCTCATCATATGACCACAAAGTCCAAGGGAAATGATGATAGACTCCATATAGGCAGCTCGCTTCAGTTGGCTATATGTAACCTTCTGACAGTTCGTATCTGCTTGAATAAGGTGTCAACCTCCCAAATTAGTTCTCTTAAAGATCTCTCCAAGAAGCTTAAGCTATCGCGTAGTTCCACAAGCTTATTTGACCTACTGTCCCCTCTTCAGAAAACAAAACAGAACAGCAGCACCCTCCTAGGTTCATCCCTAGCCATCAAATATTTTTATACTGTCACTGACAATCAGGATGAAGTGGGGCTACCAGCTTTAGCAGCGTCGCTCATTACAGAACTCCCAGGGAGTAATAGCACCCACTTTGGGAAACATTGATGCATAGATATGCTCAGAATTCTAATTCCAATGGGTAAAGTTAGGATGCCTTTCTTTATGTTGTGAGGTGCCCTCCAGTCCATAGTGTCCTCATATCTAACAGAACAAAATAGTCCCAGACCCTGCACCTCCCTCAAAATTGTCATGCTTGAGTCCATTGTTGTAGTCACCGGGTATCTCTCCATCTCCTTGACACTCTTCTTCTTGATCGCTGACCTTCCACTAGGGACACACTCTCATGCCCCTTTTCCAGCGACTAGTCTTTTCTGATAATATATCCAAAGGACAGGATAGTGTCGTTCTCAGATCTTTTCCTCAAAATCATGCATTTCATAGATGTCAGAAATATATCGGAGATTAACTAGTTGATTACAATATGGTAACAGAGAGGCAGCAATGGGGAAGTGT
>PVJH01018595.1:0-44863 GCA_004026705.1 Nesogale talazaci | reverse complement strand
GCATCATTTGTATCAGGCATATTTGTACATATGTTGCCATCATTCTTTTCTAGACATTTACTTTCTGTTGAGCCCTTGGCATCAGCTCCCCCTGCTATGACCCCTTGATTATAAGTTATTATTTTCATACCTCACACCGACTGCTGTCTCCCTTCCCCATGTTTTCTGTTCTTCCCCCGGAAGGCGGTGTGTGGTTATTTATCGATCATTGCGATTGTACATTTTTTTAAGGACTATATTTCTATTAGAAAATTTAGAAAAGAAAAGGTATATGTGAGTAGAAAATTTAGAAAATGGACAGAAAAGTCAGCTTCAAATTTTCTATCCTGGTCACCGAAGTTAACCCTTCAGTGAATATCTTTTTTATAAAGAGATCTTCCCATCTCGATTCTTCTCTTCACCCTGTATTGTACAACTTTTTCCTGTCCCAAGATATTTGGATGACACCATGTAATTCCTCTACAACATTTTAAAAGCAGATGCATGGTTTTCCTGTTTCTCGGTGTATGTTTCCTGGGTGTTCCCTGTTCCTTAGCTAAGTCATACGTGTATGGTTATTCTCTTTGTAGCAGTGCCCACGGTGGTTGCGAGCCCAGGCTTGTGAAGCAATGGAGGCAGGCAGGCCGGCATCACTTCTCGGCTCTAGTACTGACTAGCTAGCTCTGACTGGACAGATGAATTCATGCCCTTGGCTTCAATTTTGCCATCCATAAAAGGAGGGGAATAATAGGACCAGTGATACCGGGTTGTCCCGAGCATTAAGTGAAGGAAGTGTCATGAGAACAGTGACAGCACATATATTACTGCTGTTAAAGTCATGTGCATAAAAGTGACCGCTTTTATAGAATTAATGCCTAGTCATTGGACTGATTTCAGCTGCAGCAAGATCAGCAAGCACTTACTGTGTATCTTTAAAGTAATCATATCTACTCCTCAGGTATTATTGTGAGGTGAGGGGTCTCTCTCTCTCTCTCTATTATGTAAATTTTAACTCTCTGATGATGGCGCGCTAGGTTACAGAACCATGGCAGACAGTAAGAGAATCAGAGCCTTCCCCTCAGTGAGGCTTGTATCCTAGTGAAGTTTAAGGGAGGGTCTGTCAGACTCTTAAGTGTTTAGTAGGCATTTATGTGGCTAATTTCCCAAAATTAAAGTGGAATGACTAGGCGGGGAGCAAAACGGGGCTGAACAGATAATATTGGTTTGGGCAAGTTTGATGGGAACCGGAAGGAGGCTGGGACATACTTTGCTTTGACGTGGGCTAAAAGCATCGTGCCATTCACGGATGGAGCTAATGACATGTTGCATGCTATTCCAGGGAGCTGGGGTTCTTCTTTTGCATTGTTTTTAGGCACCCCCCCTTTCACTCAATTTTCAGCTATTTTAGCTCAAGCACCCATGTTCTTTGCAATTTATGAATCATGCAATTGACGAGTTTGGGTATTTTTCATTCCGGCACAGAGACCGGGCTGTTGGCATGGTAACCACCCAGCCTTTCCTCTTCTTTTTGCACTTGACTCTGCTCTGGCCAGATCACAGCTGTTTCTGGGCAGCCAAGCCCTAGTGGCCCCTCGGCTTTTGACTTGACTTAACCTCTGGGCAGCCAGTGGGGATGTGGTCCCTTCTTGGACTAGAACATCCTGCCCAGGCCTGAAAAGGAAGGCACAGGCAGTCTGGGGCAATCAAGGAGCAATTAGAATCCAGAGGCATTCTTGTCAACTGCATCTGGACAGTTTTAAGCTTTCATTTCACCATTGCAAATTTTTTTAAGTCCATCACTAGGCCTTTATTACATCTTGGCCCATGGCGCTCTGTATTACTTACTTGTTTATTGGCAGCAGCCTTACGGAGCTGTAACTCACATAGCACACCGTATACCCGTTTCCAGTGTTTGATTTTAGAGCTTTCACTGAATCCACAGACCTGTGCCCTCACCGTGGCGTCCCCTTCCTGTGCCTTTTTGTTGTGTGCCGACCTGCTTTTGTCTTCTGCCCATTTAAATGTCAGCCAATCACAGTCTTGTTTTTAGGACATGTCATCACTCTGAAAAGAAACTTTATACCCTTTAGAAGTCACTCACCCACTCCCATGCCCTCATTTCCTCCGCCTCCGTCACACGGTCAAGGAATCCATGCCGACCCTTGGTCACCCTGTAGGACATCAGAATGGCCCCTCCCCCTGGCCCCCATGGCTTTTTGAGGTTGTCACTCCTCATGGGGGTCCAGAGCCCCCCTTTTTTCTCTTCTTTTTTCCTTCTAAAGAGCCGTGGTTAGCAACTGAAATCATAACTCACTGCGCCCCCAGGGCTGGCCCTGCTGGGCAAGCCCTCATCTCCATTCTCTCTGCGTTGATTGACCTATTCTAGGCAGTTCATAATAAGTGGAAGCGTGCAACATGTGGTCTTTTGTGACTGGTTCTTACCCTTAGAATAATATTTTAAGGCTGATTCATATCCTAGTTTGCATCAGTACTGCTCCCCTTCTGTTGTAGTGATTGTGATGAAATGAACAAACACAAACATTTCCATTTTAACCATCCAGTGTAATCCACGTGATATTTCTTTAAAAAAAATGTTTTTCCAAGTGGCATTAGTCACCTTTACAGTGTTATGCATCTATTGCGACTGTTTGTTTACAAAACCTTTATTTACAAATTGGCCAAATGGTGGGTTTGAGGAGAGGAGAGTGGAAGACTTGATCGGGCATTTTCTCAAAAGAGATCAACAAATGGCCAACAAATGCATGAAACAATGTTCAACATCTTAAATCACCAGGGAAATGCACATTGAAACCATTACCCCCAAACCCCAGAAAACTCACTGCCACCGACTCAATTCTGACTCATCGTGATTCCTTTTTTGGGTTTTTTTTTTTGGGGGGGGGACATCACTGCCCTCTGGTGGTGGGAGTAGGAGGCTCAGCCTTGCTGCTGGATTTGAACCTCCAACCCAGTGGGCCACAATCCCGTGCACAACCACTGTGCCACCGGGGCTCAGCCCTCATCGTGACTCTTTTTTTTTTTTTGTGTGTGTGGGCATCACTGCCTCTGGTGGTTGTGGGCACTACCCAATGCTGCTCCTGAGACCCGCCGCTGGATTTGAACCGTCAAGCCCTCGGGCCACAGTCCCGCACTCAAGCCACTTACGCCACCGGGGCTCAGCCCATCATCGTGGCTCTTTTAAAAGACAAAGCAGGACTGCCCCGTTGGGTCTCCTAGGCTATAAATCTTTTTTTCTTCTTCTTGTGGCATCACTGCCCTTTGGTGGTGGGAGTAGGAGGCCCAGCCTTGCGCAGGATTTGAACCTCCAACCCAGTGGGCCGCAGTCCTGTGCACAACCACTACGCCACCGGGGCTCAGCCTGGCTATAAATCTTTACAGGGACAAAAAAACCCTTCACTTTCTCCCCCTGGTGGTTTTGAACTGCTGACCTTGCAATTTAACAACCCAGTTCATAACCCACCATGACACCAGGGGTTCTTTGGTACTCACTGGGATGGCTATCCTACAAAAGGCAGATGATTCCAAGTGATAATAAAAATGTGAAAACTCAAAGCCCTTTGACACTGCTGAGAAAATGTAAAATGGTCCAGCCACTCAGGAAAATAGCCTTGTGAACAGGTTAATCGTAGATTTATGAGATGACCCAGCAGTAGCAGCAAACTTCCAGGTAGGTGCCCAAGAGAAATGAAAGCAGAACTTCACAGCAACAGCATCCATGGTAGCTGGAGGGAGGAAACGCCCAGTATCTACCACCCGGTGAATGGATCAGCAGCACGTGGCACGTTCATACAACGCGCTTGTATTCAGCAGTGAAGAGGAGCGGGGACTAGAGCAGCGGTTCTCAACCTTCCTCAGGCTGCGACCTTTGAATACAGCTCCTCATGTTGTGATGACCTGCCAACCATAAAGTTATTTTCATTACTACCTCATCATTTTGCTACTGTTATGCATCAGACGACCCCTGTGAAAGGGTAGTTGGGCCCCCAAAGGGGTCGCCGCCCACAGGTTGAGAACCACTGAAATATGTAGAGCTCTTTGTAGGCCTAGATACAAGTCCCAAGTTAGAGATAGGAGCTGCAAGTGCTTTCTCATCTTCTGTGGGTAGTCTTTTTTCACTTTCTTTATGGTGTCCTTTGAAGTGCAAAGTTTAAAAATTTGTAATGGTTTCGTTTATCTTCCCCAGTATTGTTTGTATTTTTGATATTAAATCGCGAAGTCATGCAGATTTACTTCTATGCTGTCTTGTAAGAGTTTAATAATTCCAGCACTTACATTTGGGTCTTCAATTTGTTTTCAGTTAACTTTTCCATATGGCTTGAGGTAAGGGTCTAGCTGCTGCTTTTTTGCATGAAGATATCCAGTTGTCCCAGCACCAGCTGCCAGTTTTTTCCAAGATGGATTATCTTGGTATTGCTGTTGCAGATCAACTGTCCCTGAAAAGAAGTGCCCCGTGTAATCCTGGTAAATGGAATAGGACTGCTTACAGATGATGCCTTCCGTCAGAACAGAGCACGTGTGCAGACCCCAGCTTCCTGTCTCCCCATAACCTTTTCCCTAGGGGAAAAGCACACTTAACATTTTTGACAAGTTTTTTTTTTGTTGTTTCTTTGCAGGGTGTGAGTTTCTCTGGCCTTCAGATAGACTTCTCACCTATCAGAACTGCTCTTAGTAATTTGCTTGTAAATTACATGTCTTATAAATTACAAGTAATTTGCTTGTAGTTTACAAGTAGATAATGTGTTCCTTACCCATTTGTTTTGAGAATGGTCCACCATTCCATCAGGGAGAGCTTTTCCACATTGATCTTTGTTTTTTTTTTTTTTTTTCCTTCAGTGCTTAACAGTGAAAATGTGTTTAGTGTTTCTGATCCATCTGGGTCAACAATTTTTCTTACTGAGATACTGGTAACCAAAGCAAACACACAAAACAACCTCCCCGATAGCAGTGCTAACTCCATTTTCTCTGAAAAGTTATTAATAGAAGTGAGAATGCCCATGATAAGCTTCCTTCTATTAGGAATGCTTTTTTAAAGTGAATTTTGGGCCCGCGCCAAGGTGACATGTGCAATCCATAGGGTTCCCGTGACATGTGTCCCAAAGTTGGCTAAGACAGGTGAGAAAACTGCTGAGGTCATTTGTCCAGGCTGCCGTCTTCGGTGGGGACAGAGCCCGTTCTGATCTCAGGGGAGCTGGCTTAGGCTGATTAAAGCTTTGTGGGCCTGCGGCACCCTGCAGTGTGAGGTCCTATCTCGTTTCTGCCTTTGGCGTCCAGAGGACTCACCCAGCCTAGGCCTCCCATCTCTGGGCCTTATTCTAAGTACTAACCCATTTTTTGCCCCTCAACCTGTCCCGGGTAGAACCTTTTCTCTTTTCCAATTCCAAGTGTTTGGCCAGTCCCGAGAGACACTGCTCTCGTGGAAAGAACACTATATTCCAGAGTCAGGAGACCTGGATTCAAGATGCAGGTGTCTGTGGCTTTGCACAAATCACCAATTCATCGAGCCTTACGGACCAGGTGATCTCTCAGTGCATTGGCAGCTCCAGCCTTCTCAGGCTTTGTGATCTTAGGCCTCGGATAAGTGAACCCAAGCACATATTTTAATGATTGACAGTGGTTTCATGGGCTGCACACGGGACGGCAAGTATCTATATTCTTTGTTGACTGTTAGCCCTGGCAAATTCATTCATTGGTTTTAGCATTCTCACACTTTGCCTAGTCTTGACTTCAGACTTCTGAGACCAGTGTAGTATACCTCATTCCCAGTGACTCACCGTGGAAATCTGTCCGCCTTATCTGTCTTCTTCCAGTGCTTTCATCCAAAGGAATGTAGTGATCAGGATGCCATAGAAGTTAAACGTATGGGTTCTGAGCTTCCTCGGTCTGCATTCAATTCTGTCTTCGCAGGTCTCTCTCTGTATAACCATGGGGAAGTTATTTCTTACCTACCCAGACCACTGCTGTCTTGTCAATTCTGACATTACCACTGTATAGGGTTTCTGAGGCTGGAACTCACTAGCCTCCCTTGTCTTTCTCCTGTGGAGGGTTAGCTGGGTTTGAACCATTGACTCTGCCCAAGGTTTGTCCAGTAGTGCCACCTTCAGCACATATGCTAGGTGTCCAGTAAGTTGATTCCCATGTTATTTGTAATATGAGATCACAACACAAAGTAAATAACCTTGAAAAGAATGGGGATTTCAGAGTACTTCATAATGCTCGCATGGAACCTGTGTACATGGATCAGAGGCAGTTCTGTGAACAGAACAAGGAGTACTGCATGGTTTCAAATCAGGAAAGGTGTGTGCCAGGGTGGTTTAGGGTAGGACAATATTGGAGACAAGTTCTTTCAGAGAGGGCAGGGTCTTGGGGTGGAAAGCAAGTGAAGAGGTAATGGCTGTACTCTCGTTCATGGCGACGACTGCGGTTTGCACACACCTCTTGGGCACACTGTTCCTGCAGAAGTGGTCTTCTTGACCATAATGCTAAATCTGGGGGGCAGAAGAGACACCAGCATCCTGATGTTCTAGTTGACCCTGGGGCCTGTTTAGGGTGTGGTATCATGGAGCCCCTGGGAAATTGCTAAGACTCTGGTGGCAGCAGGTTGCCCTCTTCTGCAGCAGGTTTCTGGGCCTCACCATTCATTCATTGTTCAGCTGACACCCCCAAACCTTGCCACTGTTCTGAGTCACTCCCTCCATTAACGTCCCTCAGAGCTGGTGCAATCGGGGAACACAGAGTTGAAGTCCAGTAGTCACCCAAACCAAACAGAACCCCCTGCCATGGAGTCAAATCGGACTTCTGGAGACCCTGTAGGACATCGTAGAACAGTCCCTGGGGACTTCCGAAACTGTAACACCAAAAATACAGAAAGCCTAGTTTTTTTTTGCCTGAGGGAGGGGCTCGTGGTTTTGAATGGCTGACCAATGAAGGGGCCCTGGAATTTGCACCGTAGTGTAATTGCATCTCTCTGTGTGCCTTTGAAAATCATGAGTCCCAGGCCAGATCAGGGACCTGGAAAAAGTTGATGGCGCTGATCCCTGTCTCCCTGGAGGTCGAACACAGCCCTCGTTTGCCTTGTGACCCACCCTGTTCCCTTCCGGATGTCTTTCAGTAAGCAGCTGCTGTGTGACGTGATGATTGTAGCAGAAGACGTGGAGATCGAAGCCCACCGGGTGGTCCTGGCAGCCTGCAGCCCCTACTTCTGTGCCATGTTCACAGGTACGGTGAAGGCCTACGAGCGCGTGCGGTTCGGGAGGCCAAGGCTTCGTTGGGAGAATTGTTGTGGGTGATGACGGTGGGGGTGGGTGGGGGAGGAGGCGCGGCGTCTCTGTGGACCCCTGGTACTTTGCTGTGCCTTGAAGGACTCGCTGGATCCCTAGCTCGGCTAGGCCAGTTTGATATCAAACCCTGGCCCCCACTTGTCCCTTTGCAAGGTAGACGGGGGCAGAATCTCAGAGCCCATCAGTGTTCAGACTTTGACATCAGAATCCGAGGGCAGGGGGGAAGCATGTTAGAGATGCAGCTTTCTGAACTCCTCCTCAAACCTCTTGATCTGTCACTTTGCAACCGGGGGAGGGACTCCTCTGGGGTGGAGAGAAAAGAGGACAGACCATCTGTCACACAATGAATGGGTGGTTCTTGGCTTCAGGACTTCCTGGCCGAGTTCTCAGTCAGTTGGTCTACAGGTTGTCCTTCCTTAGCTTTCCCTTCAGAGTCGGGGTCGTGGGGCTCCTCTAGCCTTTACAGGGGTGTGAAAGAGAATGGGAAAAACCGATACCAGAGTTTGGAGGAATGAGGCGTCCTTTGGCATTCGGTTTCAGTGCCTCTGTAAACTCCCCAGGATGTGCTTCCTAGACATGTCACATGGCCGCATGCAACTGGTCTACAGCTGAGCACCCTGAAACCCACGGGCTGAGCTTCCTGCCATCGGGGCTCATAGTTTACTTGGTCACGACGACATGCAGTGTGTCTGTAACTCACTGCTGACCGAAGGAGAGCATCTGGTTGGGTTTGGGCATACCCCCAGCCCAGGTGGGGTGACTTTTCCACATTCCCAACAAGTGTGGTACTCTGTGCT
Organism: Nesogale talazaci; assembly: GCA_004026705.1. Lineage (NCBI taxonomy): Eukaryota > Metazoa > Chordata > Mammalia > Afrosoricida > Tenrecidae > Nesogale > Nesogale talazaci. The sequence continues at coordinate 36,789 of PVJH01018595.1, read as the reverse complement.
CATTCTGAGTATGGGGACTGTGATTTTGTACTCGAGGTGTTCTGTTTACTGGGGTGTCTGGAATGCCCATGTCCTGGTTACTCACGTAAGTGTTCTGCTTAAACGCCGCATCTTTAGAGAGACCGGCTACCCTAGCCATGGTTTCAGCACTGCTTCTTTCTTCCCCATACCTTGGCTTTACATTTGTTTTTTTTTCTAATAGTGATCATTCACTGAAATCATCTCGGTTGGCGTCTTTCGTGCTGTTTACCCTGCTCTCTGCATTAGCATATAAACTCTGTGTGGATCGGGTGTTGTACTGTATTAACACCCGGAACACAGCCTGTAGGTACTCAATTTATTTATTTATTTTTGGTACTCAGTTATTTTTGAATGAGCGCATGAATTGTCTCCGATATTTGGCTGTGAGACGTGGGTACTTGGTAATAGTAGTCATTATGCCACCAATCTATCTATAAAACTGTTGTCATCTAATCGATACTGACCCGTAGTGACCCTAAAGGGCAAAGATCAACAGGCTCACAGTGCCTCTGCGGCTGCGCGGTGGCTGGTGGGCTCAAGCAGTTGACTTTCCCTTTAGCAGCTGTGAATGCTTAATAACTGCGCAACCAGGGTTCTTAGCACCCGTCACTCTAACACACAATGAGTCCCTAGGACTGGGCAGAAACGCCCCTGTGGGCTTCTGAGACTAACTCTTTCTATAGGAGTGGAAAGCCTCATCTTTCTCCCTTGGAGTGGCTGCTGGTTTTGAACTGCTGACCACGTGGTTAGCAGCCCAGCTGGTAACGCCCACACTATCAGGGCTCCTTAGTGCCCGGCACTCCAAAATCACTGCCAACCAGTCAGCTCTGACTCCTGGGGACCCCACAGCAAGGGTAGAACTGCCGCCATGGGTTTCCTAGAGCGTAATTCTTTATGGGAGTAGAGAACCCCATCATTTTTTTTTGTTTCTTTTTCTTTTATCCCCATATACAATTCAATAATTCACTACTATCAAGAAGAGTTGTACCATTATCCTACTGTCCAATTGTCGAACATCTTTTTTCTTCCTTGTGGCCATTGTTGATCATGTAATTATCTTCTAATCGTGGCAAAACTATACACAACAGAACCGTCTCCAATTCCACAGCTTCTACTTGGAGAAATCAGCGTCATTGGTTACACACTTGGTGTTGTACAGCCACTGTTGATAACCTTTCCCAAAGTAGTCCACCGCCATTGACCAAAACTCAGTGCCCCCCAGCAGAAGCTCTTTCCCCCTCACCTAGGGTAGCCATTGGTCAAGTGTGGTTTTTCTTTTTTTCCCTTTCTTACGGTTTTCTGGATAGAGTATTCACATTTTATATTGTTCCGTGGTTAAATATGCAATGTCAATCACTTCCAGTGCGCCCTCTCCCCCTCCTGCATTCCATGTTTGCTCCCCAAGTCCCCTCACTGTCTCCACTTCCCCTGTGAACCTTAACATCAGTGATTCTCTGTGCTTCCACTCCTGTGCTTCACAAGCTGAAACCACGCAGAAACAAGACAAAACCAAGCCAGAGGCTGAGCCCAGGTGGTGTCGTGGTTGTGCGCGGGACTGCGGCCCACTGGGTGGGAGGTTCAATTCCAGCTCCCAGGAGCAAAGGCTGGGCCTCCTACTCCCACCACCTGAGGGCAGTGATGCCTAAAAAAAAAACCAAACCAGAATAAAGTGGTAAGGATATTAATAACATCAAGATAAAAATAAAATGATAAGAAAGAAAAGACCTTATAGCTAATTGATACTCTATTTTTTGAATTTTATGCAATGAACTTTTATGGCTAAAATCACACAGAATAACTTCTACTCAGGAAAATATTGTCATATCTCACAATATTAATTCTTCACTTCCTCTCTACCCTGAATGTGCTATTTGCAAAAGAAATGATGGTATATAGTCATGGGATCCTTTGCATATGTTCCCCAAGTTTTGAGAATCATAAACCCCTTCCGAGTTTATTTCATGTTACATATTTACTACTTATAAATTATCCAGGGAACATGGGAGAGCGAGGGGAGTGGCGGGGAGGGGGAAATGAGTGGCTAATGCCGGAGGCTCAAGTAGAAAGAAAATACTTTGAAAAGGATGGTGACATATGTACAGATGTTTTTGGCATGATGGGTAGATAAGTGGATTATGATAAGAACTGTAAGAGCCCCCAATAAAATAAATTACTATTTTACTAAAAAAAAAAAAAAAGAAAAGAAAGAAAGAAAAAGAAAAGACCACCATCAATATTTCAAAAGGCCAGGGAAGAAATTTTTGTCATGGAGCAAGCAAGAAGTACTTAAACAAATTCAGGTTGGGTCAAGAGGCAGGTCATGTGACCAAGTATCAAGTTGGATCCAGCATAATCAAGTTGACTATGACCTCTACCTGGCTTGTGGTTGGAGGGGATCTGCCAGAGGCTTGATCTGACTAGGTAGGGGTGCAGATGGGTTTGGGGCTCCCTCCGTCTTCCATGGCTTTCCATAGATTGTAAAGCCTGTCTTTCTCACGGTGCCCATCACAGGGCCTAGTAGGTAGGAGGAGCTGGATGAGGGAGGTTTGAAAGAAGAAACAGAGGTGGAAGAATGGGTGCATTTTCACACTGCCAGTGAGGAGCGAGAGCAGTTCCTGTTTGGAGCACCTAGGGTGTCCTCCTGGTGCCGTCGTTGTCCCTGGCTCCCTGGCTCCCGGTGGCCTCATCCCAGAGCTGTGCCTCTGAGAGTGGAGCAAGCCCTGTTCACCTTTCTCCGAGGCCGGGCCAGGGTTTTTCATAGCGAAATTTGGAAAACAACCTATTTCACGGTGTGGACATTTTGAGTCGCAGTCTCCTTGACCGTTGGCAATCTTTTTCTCTCTTACATTCTCCTCAGACCAGTAGCAAACTTTTCCTCCTCCCTCCCTTTCATCTCCTTTCTTTTGAAAATGACTCATCTTTTCTGCAGCAGTTCTTTGCCCAGAACTTCCACAAATCGCTCTTCCAGTCATTTTTGTGTGTGTGGTTTAGGAATTTCCGTGGAGAGAAACTGTTGGCAACTGTGATGAATCGTTGCGTTGGCTCCATTTTCGCCCATGAACTTGCCTTTGAGGGCAGTGGAAACACCTTCGCAAACACAAGAAAGTGGTAGAAATTGGGAGAAAAGGTGCGTCTGGGGCAGGTATTAGATTCTAATCATTGAAAGGAGAAGTGACTCAGGGGAAAACAAACTAAACAGTTGAATGTGATGCTTAGTCCCAACCCTTCTGTGGAGTCTGGCAATACCCTATTCTTTTTTTAAATTTTTTTATTTATTTTATATATTTTTTTATTTTTATTTTAGGCATCATTGCCCTCAGGTGGTGAGAGTAGGATACCCTATTCTTATGTCCATTATCCTTCACACAATGAGGGAGACTAAAAAAAATGGTGGGAAAATGGGATGAAAAGATCATGAAATTTTCCCATAAGCTTTTTAGCACCTCCCCCCTATGCCACATATATTCATGGTAGAGAAAAATTAGACCGTGTGGACAAGAAAAAGTAAAAACGACCAGTCACCAAACATTTAGGTAAGATTTTGGTTTGTATTCTTTCCAAGTTAATATTTATAAATGTATACACAAAGTACATTTTTTGCATCAATAAGTTACCCATATAGTTTAATAGCCTCTTGACTTTTTAATGTTCTCACCAAACAGAACCTTGTGGCTCCCCCTCCTGGATGCGGTTCCCTTTGCCTTCCTAACCTCTGCCCCTCCTCCCTCCCCTGCCCCTCCCCCCTCCCCTCTCACGTTTCAGTTCCACAGCAAGGCCTTCCGTGTCCCCCTGAGAGGATGGTTAGAGCTCTGCGCTGTTTACTCTCAGGGTACCTTATGCTTCTCGTTAGTAATATTGCTCATCTCATTACTAGTTCGATACCTGATTTCCTAGATCATTCATAATTTTATGAAGGTAAGGACTGTAGTTTTTATATCCACTGCCTGGCATGATTTCATAATAGGTCCTGAAGAAAAATCCATTATATGGATTGTGATGAAAGTTGTACGAGGTCCCCCATACAATGATTTAAAAAAAAAAAAGAAAAAAATGCATTGATTTGAACCTCGAAGTATATGTATTGTGACTGTCTTCTCATGTCAGTGAAACCAGGGCTTCTCTCAGGAAGATTTATAGTCTTGCATGTCCGCAGGGGGCAGTTGTCCCGTGTTGTGTAGGGTCTGTAAGCCAGAACTGACTCAATGGCTGTGGGTGTGGTTGTTGGCGATATAAAACAGAGCTGCTAATCACAAAGTCAGTGAATCGAACCCACCACCCTCTCTGTAGGAGAAGAGTGAGGCTGTGTCTTCTTGTAAAGAAGTGGAGCCTCAGAAACCCACAGGGGCAGCTCTGTTTGGACTCAGCGTTGCCATGAGGCAGCATCTACTGGCTGGCAATGAAGTGTACCTTTCTTTTCTGTTAGTTGGGACTTCATACATATTTCGGTCATTACTGTGTCGCGTTACCGCGGTTTCCAAAGGACTTTTTTTTGGTTTTCCTAAATGGAAAATTATTTCCTGCTTCATTAGGAATTACAGGCTTTCTACTAGTTGGCCAATCTAGATAAAGTCTTATTGGACATCTCTGTGTCTTTTTATTGGTGTTCCTCATATTTCCTTAGAATGTATTCCTAGAATAAGAGATGCCTCCTTCAAGGCTGTGCACATCCTAAGACACGTCAGATGAATGCTAAGGTGCCCTTCAGAATGTTTGTCCCAGGTTGTGCTCCCATAAGCAATGTATGAAATTTGTGTATTTTGTATTAAGTTCCTGCCCTTGTGAGCCCAAAACAATGCGATCGCCATTGAGTTGACTCCGAGGCTGTAACCCTGCCACCTCTCTCCCGTGAACTGCTGGCCTTCCGCAGTGAGCGCTGAACCACACAAGGACAAAGCCACGCAGATTGGGAACGTGGTGAAATCTGATTCTAATGATCAGGTTCAGGCTCATAATACATAAAACGAGTCATGAAAGGCCGAGCTGACTCCTTTTAAGTCCTCTGCTATTTGCATGCCTGAGGTCCGTAGGAAAAGAAAATACACGTGGCTCTCTTCTGACTTGAGTGATTATGTTCTACCCAGGCTCCCAGTGTTTTTATTTATTTTTTTGTACTTGGAATTCATGGCGCCCAAATGAGCTATGGTGGTTCCAAACACCTATTCCACACGCCTTGACCGAGTCATGCCCTGCCTGTAAAAACTTGTTGCAGGTGGGACGCCAAGGTCTGAGTGCCCCCCTGGAGGATGGCCAACCCCCACCAGTCGGGAAGGAGACCGGGGATGGCGGTCAACCTATTTAGCCATCCTTCTTTCAACACAGGATGACTGGAGAGGCCAGCACTGCTGTGCTCTGCCATTTTCCCCTACTGGCCTGGGATACCTCCATCCCCGGGGAAACGGTTTTCCCAGAAGAGCAGAGTCAATTTTCCTTTCTTTTAATCATGCCCTCTTCAACAAGCCCTGTGTATTCTGGCATTTGCCCTCCGAGTAGGTCCCTGATGACATGCCAATGAATTACTTAAGAAAGAAATCCCCATTTTCCACAAAGTTCAACTGACAGAGTTAGCACAGTGTTTTACGTCCTCTTGTGAGTAGCAGCTGGGATTTTCAAAGCTCATGGGCAGTCATTCAAAGGGCAACTACTGGTCCCTCCTCAGCTGGAGGAAGGGTGATAAAAAGCAAAGACAGATGGCAGCAGTCCAGAGGACTGTACCAACCCCAGTCTCCGTACCCTGAGATCAGAAGAATTAGATGGTACCTGGCTACCACTGCCAACTGCTCCGAAAGGGATTCCATTAAAAGTTCCTAGGTAGAGTGGGAGAATAAAAGAGAAAAGACTTTTAGCGCAGGTAGAGCTTGGTGGGATCCATAAGACGGGGGGGCCTTTATATAGTCATCCTTTCAGGTTGAAATTGAGCTCTCCCCACCTTAGAATAATCACCATTTAAGATCAAAAGGGCAGCATTTACCCCAGGACAAACTTCAGAGTTCAGACAGAGAAGTGGAAACCAGAAAACACAAAGAAGAAGTGCGATAGACACCGAAGGGATTTCAGTGTGTGAGCTGAAACAAATAGGGATGGATTGTTGAATTGGCAAAACTGACGATATGCTTGGGAAACCTTTACCTAATTTACAATACGATTTTTTTTTAAAGACGTAAAACTATGTGCATTTTCACCCAAACTATAATAAGCTGATTAAAAATCCCTATTTTAAGGGTTGAGCCCTGGTGGTGTAGTGGTTGTGTTCAGGGCTGCAGCCCACAGGGTTGACGGTTCAAATCCAGCAGCAGCTCTCTAGGAGCAAGGCTGGGCTTCCTACTCCCACCAGGCCAGTGATGCCATAAAAAAATAAAAAAAGCAAACAAACAATCCCTATTTTATAGATGTAAAGGAACTGAAGAATATATGACCCAAGGTGTGATGGCTGTCATGTCATTTCCCAAAGACAGGTGGGCTTCATCCCACCCATCTGGCCCTCTTGTGCTACCAGTGGTTGTTGGTTCCTGTTTTCTTTTTCTTTTGTTTAAAGAAGAGTTACTGGCCTGTTTTAATCAGATTTAGGCTGAGGTTCAACTGGTGGGTGTCTTTAAGCAGATGGTGAGTAGCAATAGAGTGGAGAGGTCAGGGATATGCTGGAGGTAAGAGGCTTGGAGTTCGAGTGGGCGATGGTGATCTGTCAAGGGGACTGCATGGGGACGCCCTCACTCACCTCCCGTGTTTGCACTCATCCAGCAGAGCCTCTGCTCGGCCCTTGACCGACGATCGCATTCTCCACGTTTGCACAGCGTCTTAATGCCCCGGATAACTTCAGATACGGTGCAACTGGGCAAGCTTTAATCTCAGGCAATGGCACTGGGAGGGGGGAGAGCAGTTTTTCATGTTGTGGTGACCCCCCCCCCTCCCCAACCATAATTCTGTTTTTGTTGCTACTTTATCAGCGGAAACCAGCCTCCGATATATACATCACGGGTTCAAGGAGGTGCGGTTGTACGATGATAATTATTAATTATTATAAGAAAGTCAAAGCGAGCATGAGAAAGAGAGAATTAATGGAATTGGACACATTTCATGGTAGCATGCTCAACTTCAGTGCCACTTGGTGGTCCACGGCGGGGGTGGGGGGTGGGGGCGGAGAGTAAGAGGGGAGGAGAGGACATGGGAAAGTGGGAGAGGAGTTGGGGAAAGAGGAAGAGAGAGAGAGAGAGAGAGAATGCACCATGTCTTATATACCCTTTGGAGTCATGTAAGGCCCCTAATTAAAGCTAAGGACATCTGTCACAGGAAAGGGTTGTGCTATAGATACTCCGTCTAGGAGAGGGAAGTATGGAATCCCCAGGTGACAAGATGGACAGACCTAAGTTTCATGATGGTAGTCTAACCTTGATTGCCCTTGGGCAGGAGATGATTAAGCTCAAGCTTTCAGGGGGAGTGACCCATTGTCCTAACAGCAGGGAGTCAGCCCAATCTTTGTGAGAGACAAAGGCCTCTTGATAGCTGGATCCTTTAGGAGGAAGATCTCTAAGCTTTTGAGTTGGCAAATGGTTACCAATATTTGCTTAATATTTTAGAGGAGATAGAACTGTGGAAAAGTCCTAACTTGGTCCCACACTAAATAGTTGCAATTTTGGTGCTGTTATGAATCAGGCAACCCCTGTGAAAGGGTCAAAGGGGTCTTGTGATCCACAGGTTGAGAACAGCTGGTGGGGAGCAAGGGAATGGAATCCTTTCTTTGGACAAAGTGGCCCTTAGGGGAGGCTGAGGAGGAGGAAGAGAAGAAGAAGAACAACAACAAGAAGAAGAAAAGATTAGATTTCTGAGGATTCAGACATTGGCAATGTAGACTGGTGTAGAAAAGACCATTGATGGCATCTAGGACTGCGGGGCTTGGAGAGCAGTGGCCTCACCTTCCATAGAACTCTCTCCCACAGGCAGTCTCCTTTGTGCTGACCCAAGAGTGACATAGAATTTGCTCTTCCTGTTTCTAGCACATCACTTCAAAGTTAGGCATTCCTTTCTGGCATTGTGCGTACATACACATAGTGAGAAATTTGTGAATTCAGCATTTTTCAACTATAGCGTGTAGTGATAGCAATTACATGCATTCGGTTGTGCAATCATCCCGCATATTGTTGCCTCATTTCTTATCATCATAAACAGAAACTCAGTGTTCCTAAACACTGACTTCCTTTTTCCTAGTCCCGCCTACTCTTGATAACTGTTCATAAACACAGATTGCCATACATTTGCATATGGTTATTTCATATAAGGGAGATCATATCGTATCTTGTGAAAGACTTATTTCACTCAGCCTGAGGTTTTCAAGGTCCATCCATGTTTATCAAGCACGTTTAAACTAAGACTTCATTTCTCAAGGGGAACCGATTATAAAGAGCTACACGCAACCTTCTTCCTGGAGTACAGTCAACAGGGAGACATCGGGCAGTGTAAGATATGGCAAAGTAGTAACAATTTATAAATTATCAAGGGTTCGTGAGCGGGGTTGCAAGGAGGGAGCGGGGAAAAAAAAGAGCCGATGCCAAGGGCTTAGTAGAAGCAAGCGTTATGAGAATGATAGGGCAGCGGAGTGTACACATGTCTTTGACATACAATGGGCTTATGTGTAGATTGTGATAAGAGTTGTATGAGCCCCCAATACAAGGATTAAGAAAAAAAAGGTCATTTCTCTGGAGGAGTGGTAGTGAATGCGTTGTTATAGGTGCAGCGGTGAGGATTTTGAAGGAGTGACTGGAATTGCGGTTTGACAGGGGGCTATGCAGTACCAAGAAGGAAACTCTTTGTTTTCATACAGCTACCCGTGAATTTCCCACTAAGGTTCATCTGCCTGACTAATCTGATTTGGGGTCAACTTGTCTGGGTTATGCTTGAAATTTGGGTTGGGGGGGGCATCACCCTTGGTTAGAAAGGTTTTAGGAATGTTTGTGGAGTCGTAGGTGATGGGGAGGTGTTTGTGATTGGTGGGGATTGCATTGGGAGACCTTGACTCCAGCTTTAAAGGTGTGGGGGAAATTTACTTAAACTCGGTGAGTTTTAATTTTCTTATTTGTGAGAGTAGATGAATAATAACTAGGAAAGAAATGCAGGTAGTGGGCACCAGGCATCAGGTGCAGAATGCTTGCTTAATAAAGTCGCTTCTTCTTTGCGGAACACTTTATTGTTTCTAAAGAGCCTGTGGATTTTGCCAGGGGGCTGTAATGATGGGACCCTGCTGGTGGTGAGGATTGCTTTGAGCATCTGTGTGGCGACACAAGCCTTTCATTCCTAACGTGGAGCTCTTTTTGGCATTTCGCTCGCAAGTGAGATTGACGGGTCACATAGAGCTTAGTGTTCAGCTCTAGCTGGCAACCCACACACTAGGATTTAGACAGATGAGGATTTGAAGAAAGGTTTAATGATCTTAACCCGCTATGAAGGCTCTTGGGCAAAGGATCGGGTCTTCTCTTTTCTTTCTCAGGACACAAAGCTAAATGGTAGCAATAAGAATTCAAATTAGTGAGGAAGAATTCTATCCCATGAGGACTCTTGAACACCCCCTTTTCTTCCCTTAAAGGACAAAAAAACTTTGGGAGGGGAGGTTTGCGGGTTTAGCGACGGTTCTTCAGAGTGACCTGCCCGGCAAACAATTCATTTCTCATTCTTGAGGCTTCTTTTGTTGAGTCCTAGAGTTAGACTTTATAACAATGACCTGAAGAAGATCAGCGAGGGTTTTTTCCACCTCCCCAATCTCCCAGGATGGTGAAAAACATCCCCCTTTCATCCGCCAAGTCCCGCCTTCACGGTCTTTTCATCTCAGAGAATCTTGAAGGAGCCTTACCCTGCTTGCTAGCATCTCGAACTCTGTCTTGGACACACATCCGTGGGACAGCAGGTCTGTGGGGTTGCTGGCTGTCCCGGGTCCTCCTGATTGTCAGAGATCGCTTGCTCAGGTGCAAGGTCCTAAGGTGGAGTCTGAGAATCCAAAGAGGTTTCAAGACATAGTTCCTCAGTCCAGGCCACCATCAGCTTCTACCTGATGGACTGTAGCAGTCTTCTCCTTGGTGAGTGTTGCGTTTCTAACTATAAAAGGTCAGGAGTTCCAAACCTTCAGCAGCTCTGCAGGAAAAGCAAGTTCATTGAAAGGATAGGGGCTTGGTGTAGAACATTCAAGAGCAGTATAAAGAAGCAGGAAAAGTATCTCCCAGCACCCTACATTTAGAAAATTGTGTCTAGCAGCTGGAAAACCAACGCCTTGCTTACACTTTCAGCAGGTTCCATTTCTTTTATTCTAAAATGATAAAGCCCTATCCTGGCTCCTGTACCCGAATCCCACAGAGAGTCCAGGCTCTGTTTCACATTGACCCGAGGGCTCCCCAGTCCTTTCGTTCTTCCAAGTCACACTTTTCTTTTTGGTCTTTCCTCTCTCCTCCCTAAATTGTATTAATGTTGTTGGCGTTGTTTCAAATATGCCCAACAGATCACACAGTGATTCAACTCTTGCTACAGGGACACTTTGGGCTTCGACGAGCGTCTTTGAGAGGTGACAACCATCTTCTCCCTCCTTCTGTGAGTTGTTCCTCCCTCATCCACTCACTGCTCCTGAGGTTCCTACCGAATCTTTCTTGGTTGCTGTTGTCAATTTGATCCTATGTGGGTGGTTCTCTAGTTCTTAGGGAGCCCTGGTGGCATACTACTGGTTACATGTTGGGCTGCGATATGCAAGGTCAGTAGTTCAAAGCCACTAGCTGCCCCGTGGGGGAGAATGGGGCCTTTCTCATCCCATGAACAGTCGTAGTCTCAGGAGTTCATGGGGGCAATTCTCCTCAGTCCTCCAGAGTTGTCCTGAACTCTGACGCCACTGAGTTTGCCTTGACGGTTTCTAATGTTCACGGCAGACCTTTATTTACTTGTTAAGCTGATCTCCTGCTTTGTTTTCAAATTACTTAAGATGTTTCTGGTTTAGGGTTTAAAAATTATCTTCAGTGGTTTAACCATCCTCTGTGGCCCCATTAGCTTTGTTTTCTAAGGCTCAGGCGCCTAAACTAAGAATTGATTTTCTTTGCTTACTGTTTGCAATATAATTACCTCCTAGACCCTCATCAACCAGCCTTTGAGCAACTGTTTGGCAAGACAAGTTTAGCTTCTATTTCTTTGGACATGCATGCTTTCGTTTATATGTCTAGAAGTAAACTCGAGAAAGAGAGGGGGAGAGCCTGTCTTACGGCTAAGGGAGAAATCCTGCCATGTTTTTCTCTTTCCCCTTCTTCATCCTGCTCCTGGGAACTCTGTGTGGAGCCCTTTCATTGGTGGCCCTTCTTCTGATGCCAAAGAGAAATGAAAGTGGAGTGGAGTTTCTGGTCACGGAAGCAGAAATGGAATGTTCTGCTTGGAATGTTCTTTGTTTTGTTTTTCTTTTCTCTCTTTCTCCCCTGTTACAGAGCCATTCAGAACTAGAACTGTGTCATGATGGGACTGTGGTTGTTGGAGGAATCTTGTAGGGTACATGCAGCTTGGAGGTGGGTGTCTTCGGCCCACATGCTGTACTGCCCTTTACTTTCCTGGCTCTGAGGTACAGATTCCACAGAAAGGAAGCAACCGCCCCAGCTCTGTTTTCATACTCACACCAGGGCTTCTGAAGCCCTGTTTCTTGCAGGCACATTGCCCTTTACTTCAGTCTGCAAAGGCACAAGTCTTCCATCTCGTTGCCTTCTGAAATCTGCAGCTCTGTGCTGAATGACCCTGTCTCTAGGTAGACCTGCGTGTCGTGTACGCAGAGAAGGCTGAAGTGAGGGGGCCTCACTGTGGAAATGTAGTGATGCTGCTGCCCTAGGTCATCCGCTCACATCGGCTGTTTCTCGGACTATTTTCAGGACCTACCAACTGGTCTCCCTATTTCTGATTCAGTTTCCACTCGGAACTCAACATTTCATTCCCAGATGCCCAGATGTTAAAGTCACTCCTTTGTCTAAAACTTTTCCATGATGTGTGATTACCCTCAGGATAAAATCCACATTTATTTGTATGGTTTGCCGGGCTCTGTGAGTCCTGGGCCCAATCTGCCTCCCAGATCCCTTCCTCTCTTTGACACTCTTGTGTTCCAGCCTCTCACTGTTCCCCAAAGTCACCATTTGGGGGCTTTCCTCCTCTATGTAATTATTTCCTACACCCAGACCATCCTTCCTTACCTTTGCTACCCGCTGAACACACCTCCATCCTTTGATACCCAGCTCAAATGTCACCTGTAGGGCAGCTTCCAGGCCTGCCAGGTGGGGATTCTTGCTCCTGTCTTTCGATTTAGTGTAGTGGTCACCAGTTGTGGGCCCTAGAGTCAGACTCCCTGGATTTCAGTCCCATCCTGTCCCCTTCTGACATGTGTGACTATCAGCAAAACAAATTACCTATCTGCAAAATGGGGATAGGTAGATGGTTGGGAAGATTGCAAGAGGCAATAGTTAAAAGTGCTTGGTACAAAGCCTGACCATAATCAGCCAAAAGTCTGGTGGCTGTTCACTCGACTCTAAATTTATGACAACCCCTGTATGTGTCAGAGCAGAGTTGTGCTCCATTTGTTTTCCATGGCTGATTTGCCAGGCCTTTCTTCTGGAAAGGTATCACTGATGGACTCCTACCCTTCAGCAAGCTGCGTGTGTTAACTATCGGTAGCACCAGGGACCTTCATTCCTATAAAACCAAACTCACCGCCATCGAGTCAAGGCCGTCTCATCGTGAACCCACTGTGGGTTTCCAACACTGTAGCTCTTTTTGGGAGTAGAAAGGTCATGTTTCTTCCTGGGAGTTGATTTCGAAGGGTCGGCCTTTTGATTTGCATGACTATGTCACCAGGGCCATTATTAGCGCTCAGTAAGTGTTCCTTGTTGCTGTTGTTATCATAGCGTGCAGACTTTCACACTTCAAAAACTGATAAGCAGCGTTATTGGGCCATAATTCAAATATCATACAATTCAATAGTTCAACCAGATCAAGAAGGGTTGTACATTCATTACGTCAACCAAGTTTAGAACGTTTTCCTTTTTGTTTTCCTTTTTCTAGTATTCCTTATTATCAGCTTCTCCACCTCACCATCCTTTTATACTTTTTCCACCTGTATTTCGAAATTGTTGTGCATCTCAGTGCCCACTTCAGCCAGATGGTGTGTCTGTCTGGTTCGTTTCACTTGGCTCTATGTGAAGCAGTCCACAGTAAGTGCTGATGACAGGAGGTACTGCACAGATTTGCCCTCAAAGTAGAATGGGCATCAGGTAGAGAGAGGAAGGCTTCCATTTGGATTTGCAAATGATCATAGGTCCAAAGTTGATGCAATATGGGGGTCAGTTAGCTGGTTTAGTCTTTTCAGTGCATGGAATCCCTGATACTTTCTCTTGGAAAACAGACAATGCTCTTAGGTTGCCAAGACAACACAGGAGGCTTCGTGAAAACTATGCGTAGCATTGGTACCAAGTTCATGCCCATTTCATTTGTATTTTGAACTTCAGGTGACATGTCTGAGAGTAAAGCCAAGAAGATTGAAATCAAGGACGTGGATGGGCAAACCCTAAGCAAGCTGATAGACTACATCTATACTGCTGAAATTGAGGTGACTGAAGAGAATGTCCAGGTAAGCCCGGCCTGAGCCAGTTGTACGGCACAGCCAGTGCCCACCTCTTTCCATGCATTATTTCCCTCACACGGCCAATAGGTGAGTGAGCTGATCTTCAAACTAAGCCCATGCCCTTCACCTCTAGGCAACGTCACCTCCCAGTGAGTTTGGACTTCTCGAGGAGAGAGTCTTTAACTCACGCTGGTGCAAAATCTCGGTGCGGGAAGAATGAGAAGCCTGATCGGCTCAGGTTCTCCCCTTCTGGTTGTCTGAGCTCAAGTCTTTTGAGCGTTGGATTGTGCGGCTCTGTACTTTGTTCCTGTTTTAACAGTACACCAAATAACAGCACCGGCGGGTGCCAAGCATCAGGACCGCGCTTCTGTGGGGCTCAGGTGGTGAGAGGTACTGTTGGTACCCTTTCCCTCCTTTCACTGCCCCACCCTCACCCTCTGAACTCTGGAGCCATGAAAGGGGAAGGAGAAGGCGGCAATGATCGTTCTTGCCCCAGAGGGTGCATCTGCCCCGAGGGACCACGAGGCATCAGCATCATCTGCAGGGGAGATGATGAGGATGTGGTCTTCTCTTGAGGCCCACATATCACTGGGCTAACCCAGGCACAAGATACACTACATCGTATTCTTAAGGATCCCACTATTTAATTATACTTCCATACATTAACGTAAAGTGATTTAAGCCCACTGTTAGCTCAGTTGGATATTGTGTGGCAGGTACCTCTCTAGTGACCCACATGGTGACCTGACCTAGATGCTGACGCCTGTTCTCCACCCCTCGTCTGTCACTCTGACGGACTGTGATGGCTTGCATGTTGTGGGTCCAGAAGCAATGCCAACAGTATGTTAAGTATCAGCAGGGTCACCCCTGGTGGACAGGTGTCAGCAGAGCTTCCAGACTAAGAACAGACCAGGAAGAAGAAGGAGCCTGTCCACTTCTGAGGGATTGGTGGCTGAAGATCATAGAAACAGCAGCAGAACCTTGTCAGAGACCGTGCCAGAAGATGAGGCCTTTAGGTTGGAAAGCCCTCCAAATACGATCGGGGGTGGGGGTGGGGGGGTGTAGGACTGACTTTTCAAAGTAGGTTGAACCTTAAGGATGTGCCTATAGTAAAGGTTTTGGGATCTATAGAGATTTTTTGCTTATGGGGCAGGACTCACAATGAGAAGAAACAACTGCAGACATCCATGAGTAATCATAATGAGGAATGTATGAAATTTGAGTTTAGAAGGCTTTGAAGTTGTCAAAAGTGAAATTCAATGCATAAAGATTGAGTTTCTGCTGAAATGGGTCGGTATTGTCCATTTTGGGTCAAATAATCACTTAGTTCACTGTGCTAAAAGCGACAGTTGAAGAGGGATGCTTTTGTGTTCAAAAAGAACATTTCAGGATCTAGCTTGAAGTATGATGCTGCCTATGACAGGATACTATCCATATACCTAAAAGAAAGTCTAGTTAATGCAACTGTAATTCAAGTTTACACAGAAGCTTTTTATGGCAGTGCTGAAGATCAAAGAATTCTACCAACCTCTTCAGGCTGAGATTGGACAAACATGCACCCAAGATGCATTGATAACTATTGGCAGTTCCAACAAAAGTTGGAAACAGAAGGGTCAGTACTTGGAAAACATGGCTTTGGTAAGAGAAATAAAGCTGGAGATCACATTAGACGTTTTCAAGACCAGCAACTTCATCGCAAATACTTTTTTCTAACAGTGTAAAGGATTACTATACATATGGAACACACATGAATCAAATAGACTACATTTGCGGTAAGAGTCCATGGAAAAGTGCAGTATCATCAGTCAAAACCAGGCGAGGGGTGACTGTGAAGTAGACAGACTGCCAATGTATAAGTTCAGATCAAAGCTGAAGTTGAAAATAAAAATAGTCCTGGAGAACCAAATATGACCTTGACTCTATTTCAATTAGAGAACATTTCAATAACAAATTTGATGCATTGAGCACAAGTTAAGGAAAATCCGATGAGTGGAATGACAGCAAGAATATTATACCTGATAAGCCAGTCAGGGTGCAATTTTGCACTGATGAAACATACAATTTTCCTCTAGTTCTTTAATGCTCACTCCCCCCCCACCTCCCACACATCATGGTCCCAATTCTACTTAAGAAATACAGCTAGACAAGAGGATGTACACTGCTACAGATCAGAGCTGGAAGCACAGGGAATCCAGGACAGATAAACCCCCAGCACCAATAATGAGAATAGGGATACCAGGAGGGTAAGGGGAAGGTAGGGAAGGTAGGGAGAAAGGCGGAACAGATCACAGTGATCTGCATATAACCCCCTCGCCGGGGGATGGGCAATAGAAAAGTGGGTGAAGGGAGATGTCGGACAGTGTAAGACATGACAAGATAATAATTTGTAAATTAAGGGTTCATGAAGGAGGGGGAAATGAGCTGATATTAAATGTTTTGCAAATGATGATGGCAACAGATGTACAAATGTGCTTGACACAAGGGATGGATATATAGATTGTGATAAGAGTTGTACGAGCCCCCAGTAAAATGAAAAAAGAAAAAATAGATACATGAAGAAAGTCTAAGGTCATTAAAAAGTCAAAGAAAAGACCAAAGTGGATGTCAGAAGAGACTCTGCAACTTGCTCTTGAATGTAGGGAGGCTAAAGGAAAGAGACGATAGGAATTAAAAGAACTGAGCTGAATGAAGACTTCATAGAGCAGCCTGAGAAGAAGATAAAGTCAAGTATTTTAGTGAAATGTACAAATAACTGGATTTAGAGAAAAATTCCAGCCTCGACTTGGCAAAATATTAAATGATTCAAGAACCATTTAAAGAAGAAAGAACGCACAGTCACTGTACCAAAAAAACATGGTCAGTGTTCCACAATTTCAAGAGGTCACATATGATCAAGAATCAGTGTTAATAAGGAAGACATCCAAGCCTCCCTGAACACATTAAGCTAACATATAAGGCTCTTGGAATTGACAGAATACCAATCGAAATGCTTTAACAAGGTGATGAAGCACCGGAAGCACTCATTTGTCTACACCAGGAAATTTGTGTATAGGTTTACCTATACACCGTACGAGAAGTGATCCTTATTTATGTCCATTCTACAGAAAGGTGACTCAGCAGAGTATGGAAATTATTGAACCATGTTATTAATGACTGCTGCATTACATCAACAGGAAGCGGCCAGAAATACAAGCTGGACTTAGAAGGGAATGTGGCAGGAAGGATATCATTGCCAAAGTAAGATGAATCATGACTAAAAGCAGTGACTATCCAAACAAAAAAGATGGGTACTTGGTTCCCATTGACTAAGCAAAGACCATGGACTTTGTGGATGTAACAAGTGATGGATCCTTG
Organism: Nesogale talazaci; assembly: GCA_004026705.1. NCBI lineage: Eukaryota > Metazoa > Chordata > Mammalia > Afrosoricida > Tenrecidae > Nesogale > Nesogale talazaci. The sequence continues at coordinate 19,808 of PVJH01018595.1, read as the reverse complement.
CAAAGAATGGGAATTCCAGTACACGTCCTTGGAAACTGTACACAGACAAGACGCAGTGGTTCAGACTAAGCTAGGGAATAAATACCACATGGCCAGAGAAGAGTCTTTACATTTGAATTATGGTATTGTCAAAGAATATTGAAAATACTCCAGGCTTCGTGAAGAACAACCAGATGTTAGGGAAGCACAGCTGGACTGCTGCTTAGAAGTGAGGGTGATGGGGCTTGGTCTCACATCCTTGGGACATCCTTTCAGGAGACACCAGTCCCTGGAAAACGATACCCTGCTTGGTAAGGGAGAAAGGCAGTGAAAAAGAGCAGGGAGGACCCTCAGGAAGATGGATTGACACAGGGCCTGCAACATTGGCCTCAGAATTGCCGACAGTTGGAGGCGGGTGCAGGAGCCGGCGTGTGAAACTCTGTCGTACACAGTCTCGAGTCGGAACCAGCTGGGGGACGCTGAGCAACAGTAACAATTTCCTCTCTAACACTTCCTTCAGTTCAGCCAAGATGTTTATATACCTCTCTCTCTGGTTGGTTGTAGCAGTGAGTAGTGTGATCCTGTTGCCTACCCTCATGGAGCTTATAGTCACATTATGAAGACAGATATCTTGTCGAAGACACCAGTAACGTCTCTGTATAAATTGTGATCAGTCCAATGAAGGGAAAGAACATTATAGAAGAGGGGATTTGGGGGGAACTCAATTTTGGGGGGAGGGAGGATCTGTGAAGGGGGCCCTCTTAGGAGATGACTGGCAGGTAGGTTGCTGTGGAGAGTGGTACTTTTACGGGGTTAGACTGTAGACAAGTGGAGCATAGTGCATTTGAGTCTGCACAGTCCACCCACAGTAGACTGCAACACCAAGCCTATTGCCAATGAGTCCATTTCGTCACATCGCGACTCTAAATCCGGCATCTGAGCCTGTAAATCTTTACAGGAACTGACAGACAGCATCATGTTTTTTCCTGTGGAGAGGCTGGTGGGTTTTTGAACTGCTGACCTTGTAGTTTGCCGCCCACTGTGCCTTCCCCAGCACTGCCAGGGATCCTTCTACCCCCAGTAGAGCCTATTTTTGACCCTGGCCCCTGAGACAGTCTCTTGGGTTGGGCAATGTCTACAGTCGTTTGTTCCTGTTTCGACATCAGCCCGCCACATGCCTCTGAACGCCCATAGGTGTCGAGCTCCAAGACTGAGCCCCGGCAGGACCGCGGGAGCGCACCACCTCCCTACCAGGCTTCCTCGCCCAATGCCAAGAGCTGAGTGATGGGGGGGCATTGCATACAAGTGCGGGAGGAGGTTGTGGACCTGTGCGATCGGAATTAGACAGAGCCAGTCAGTAAAATGAATCCCGAGCCTGCCTTTAAAGCAATGATCTGAACTTCCTTCTCTCTCTCCGTCATGCAGCTAATGATATTTTCCCCCTTGTCAAGCACTCCATGTTTGCAAACTTGGATAATCCGATGCCCCATTCTGCATCTTCATTGCGTGGGCAGGCAGTTTATCTTTGCCTCCGTGGCCTGACACCATGGCTGATCTCCCTAAAATTAGTTGAACAACAGGAATGATCTTAAAGCACATACGCACAGCGAGTCCAATCAGAGGACTTGGGAGGTAAGTGGCTCCACACTAGCTTTGTGTGGGATTGGTGGCAGGGGGCCAGACCGTGCCATGCCCTCAGCGTGCTGAAGCGGGAGCTGAGGTGTTCTGGAGGATTCTGTGCAGTACATGGGTCTGAGTTTCGGCTTGCCATTAATTCACAAGGTTTTCTTACCACAGCTCTTGGCAGGGTCCCCCTTGTTTCATCTGTATTCAGTGACCTCTTACATATTCAGTGACCTCTTACATATTCAGTGATCTGGTGGGTTCTCCCAGGTCCCTGGCCAGAGACACAGACCGTCTTGTTGAAGGCCCCTCCTCACTTTTCCTGCCACCCTGCCTCCTGCCAGAACCTCCCCACACCACTAGTGACCTTGCCTCAAGGATCACCTTTCTCCTCTGTAAAGCCCTAATGGCACCCATTCTATGGGATGGTTGTAAACTAGATCGTCAGCGTTTAAATCTCGGTCCCCTCCTCACTTTTCCTGCCACCCTGCCTCCTGCCAGAACCTCCCCACACCACTAGTGACCTTGCCTCAAGGATCACCTTTCTCCTCTGTAAAGCCCTAATGGCACCCATTCTATGGGATGGTTGTAAACTAGATCGTCAGCGTTTAAATCTCGGTCCCCCCATTCCCTAGCTGCACGACCCTGAGGAAGTTTCTTACGTGACCTCTCTCCGCCTCATTGCCAGCATCTGTGATACAGACATGGTCATAGTACCCATAGGGCTATTGTAAGGATCAAAGGAATTACTCCAGTTCGTGCACGAAAGGCACACGAGAATACTCAGCTAGTGTTGACGCCTATTAATGAGGACTAGGAAGACGGCGATGGAGTCCAGATGTGTGGAAGACTTTCGGTGTGAGCCTCACTGAAGGTGAGGGAGCCGAGGTAAGAGAGGGAAGCAGTGATCCATTCCATCTGGCTTTGAAGCGGCTCAGAATTCTCCTATAGGGGAGTGGTTTGTGGTAACTTCTGTCCAACGCTTGGCGATAACCGAGGACTGGGGTAGGTATCAGCTGCTGTTTTGTGTTCGCAAGTCCCCACGGGATGCCTGGGATAGCTCGGTGGAGGGTAGAAGCATCATTTAGATAGCGTAGCGCTAACAGATTATCTCAGTCCTCTCCCCTTCCTTTTGGTAGACTATTTTGTGGGTCTCCTCTTACTCATTCATTAGTTCACTCAACATACATTTTTCTGAGCTCTTGTCCTATTCCAGGAGACAATATGGGGACAGAGCACCTGATCTGAGGGTGGAGACAGATGGATAAGCAAGATTGTTGTTGACGTCTACAATGTTGTTGACGCCAGAATGGGGTCGGCAGGAAGCAAGAATGGTCATTTCTGCCTTGAGGGGAGTGGTCAGGGCAGGACTCCCGCAGGAAGCATTATTTGATCCTGATCTCAAAGGCAGATTGGGAAGTCCGGCCTGCCTACTGGGCCTGTGTTCCCAGTGTCAGAGAGTTTTCAAGGGAAGTCGAGGTATGACGACCAGGCTTTCAGTCCATATATGTCACGTTTAAACAAGTCTTTCAGATCAACGGATGGTTGTAGTCGAGTTCTTTCAATAGTACCCTTGTCCTAATCTAGGTAGGGTGCTGTTAAAAAAAAGTTTAAAGACCTCAACGATTAAAGGCAGGGGGTTATAGCGGCGGTTTTTAAGATTCCAACGACGTCATCTTGACGGTTTCTCGAAGGGCACAGGTTGATGAACACAGGGGCTTATGGGGAAGAATTTTCATGAAACTGGAAACGGCTGTTTCCTCGTGGTGTAGATCAGAGAAGGCAGTATTCTTTCGACCCGGGTTAGAGGGATGGAAGCTCTGGCGTTAGGGTCGTGTAATCCCACAGGGTGGGTGTGTTGAGAAGGGCGTGAGTCACAGATCGGTGTTCGGGTTTAATCAGGCTTTCCAGGAGATGCACAGAGTGGTTGCTGAGAGTTTGAGGCAGTGATTGGAGTTTTCTGAGTGTGGGTGAAGCGGGGAGTCTTTCTTGAGGAACTGTGAGCCCTTTCGAGCCATGTGCCGTCTCCTCTGTTTGATTTTCTTTGACTTCCTCCCTTGACGCTGGCTTGGGCAGTCTTGACCTTGGGGAAAACAACACCCAGAAGGTGGAGACCTTCTCCAGAAGGTGTCCATGCCCTGCATCCGTCCACACTGACGTGGGGCTCTCTAGAGTCTCCTCAGGCCATGTGTGTGGAGTCTTCGGTGCAGTGAACACCCGGGGGCTCTCAGATGAGCCTGTAAAAGCCGGGGCTACGGGCAGAGCTGTTCGGGGACCTTCTCCCCGGACACACAGACCTTGCGGGGACCATGAGCTGCCCTCCCACGGAGAAGGCGGGTGGAGGCAACAACAGTCGTAGCAAGAGGCTTCAAAAAGTCTGTGGAAAAATTCCATGAACTCTCAATGCCATTTTCCAGGAGCTTCTCCAAGTCCCCCCCCCAGCGGACGTGTAATGGTTTCTATGAACTCAGCCTGCCCCGTGGGTGGGACGTGACTGAGCTCGCACTCTTCCCCTGACTCTCGGGGCACTGTGGTGGTGGTGGACTTTAGGTTCTTGTTGAATCCAGGACTGGAAGTGTGACCCCAGCTGAGAATGGTAGGTAACATCAACATCAACAACAACAAAACAACAACAACAGCTAACCTAGCTACTCGGAATCAAGTGTGGTGTTACCGGCTTTAAGTGCATCACCTCCTGGGCCCCTCTCAGCTGACCTGGAGTCCCACCCACTGTTAGGCGCCTGTCGCTTGTCCTCAGTCACGTGGCTGGGGACCAGTGAAGTCCACCCCCACACTTTGCTCTCTGCACAGTTTTCTCAAGCGGTTGCCCGCTCAGCCCTCGGGCCCGGTTCTGCCCGAGCGGCTGGGGCAGTGGACCCGCAGCCTGTTTCCTGGCCTTGGGCCGTGCCCTCCTCTGTGCCCTGGACTCCAGGAGCGGGTGCTCACGGAGGCAGGGCGTTTCCTTTTGTTTTTGCTAAAGGAAGCAAGTTCAGTGACGGGATATCCTCTGCCCCGTGTCCGTGGTATCCCAGGGAAAGAGAAAACAAAACGGGTCTGTTCCCCCAAAGCGAAGGGCAAGCCAGTGGCCAGCCCGAGGGGCACCCCACGGAGGCCTCGCTGGTTCTCCAGGAACCATCGCGGTGAGATCGCCGCAGGCAAGCAAAAGGCTCACTGGGCTCCGGCAGCCTTTGCCAGCGGGTGGCTGTAGCCAGCTCTTCGTGCCCGGCCTCAGTCTGTCCTCTGCAGGGCCCGCCGCCAACGTCTGAGCACCCGGGCCCGGCCACCTGCCTGCGGCCGGCCTGCTGCAGCCACCTGGGGAGGGCGTAGAGTTTGAGGTCCCAGGCGAGAAGAGGCAATCCTCTCCAAGCCCGTTGGCGAAGGGAGCGGGAGCCGGGAGAGTTGGCCCAAGGCTCGTTTGCTTTCTGAGCCTCCGGGGATTTGCTTTTCTGTCCCGACCCCTGAGCCCCTTTGGACGGGCTCTCCTTGCCCAAGAGAGCCAGAGTTTGAGCAGTGACGTATCTTCCCAACTGCCACGAGCCCCCGCAAGTTGACGTGGTGACTTTCACGTCTGCCTGCCAGTAGAGGAATCGAGCCAGTGGGAAGAAAAGGGCCTTTGACTCCGGGCTGATCCCGGGGTCAGGTCAAAGGGGGGTGGGGGTGGGGTGAGCCCCGAGAGCCGCCCCAAGCCAGGCCCCTGTTAGCAGGTTGGAAATGCATTCAGGCAGAAGTGGACACATGTTGGATGGAGTGTGGAGAGAGGGAAAGCCTGGTTGATCTCTTGGCCTACTCAGTGAGCTTTTTAATCATCTCAAGGTCAGCAGTTCAAGCCCACCGGCGGCTCCTTGGGACACAGATGATGCTTTCTGCTTCGGTGAAGTCACAGCACCACTCTCCCCTATAGGACCACCATGAGTTAAAATCTCTCCCTGTGGTGTGGACAACAGGGGAGTGGGTGATGGGTAAAGTGACCAGATTTTAACATTGGTAAAGCGGGGCACCATTGACTGGGGGGAGGGGGTTGTAGGGGGGTGGGTATATTCCCTTCCTGTTCTCCTGCCGTTCCCTAGCTTGTCCTACATTCGTTCCAAAAACTGGGACTTTTTTTTTTTTCCCGCCTCTCCCCAAAATTGGGATTTTTAAAAACATCGCGGGACATAGGAAAATTCGTTTAGAATTGGGACTGTCCTGCCAAAAGCGGGATGTCTGGTCACTTTAGTGAAGGGAGATAACGGACAGTGTAAGATATGACAAAGTAATACATTATTAAGTGTTCATGAGGGAGGGGGAAGTGTGGAGAGGGGAAATGAGAAACTATCAAGGGTTTAAGTCGAAAGCAAATGTTTTGAGAATGATGAGGGCAACAAACGTACAAATGTGATTGACTTAGGATGGATGCATGGATGGATTGTGATGAGTTGTATGAGCCCCCAATAAAATGATTTTTAAAAATCGCTTCAATAGTGGTGAGAAGTGGTTTGTGTGAAGAAGCAGGGATGTTGGATGCTATGTGGGTTGTCCTTTGCAGGGAGATTTTAGAAACAAGGTGTAGTCTAATAAGTGTATTCAGGACATTTAGTTTCTCTGGCTGATCGTCATGAGCTTGAGAGAAAAGAGAAAGGGACTCTCTGTTCCCTGGCATGACATCTGAGCTCAGCTGGGAAGGCAGTTGGGGGGTTCCACCCCTGCCTCTTCTCACACCTAGCTGTTTGAGGACTCACCATGCTTCTGAGAAGGGTGTTATTAACCTCCCATCCCAGGATTTCTTTTTAATCATTTTATTGGGGCTTATACAACCCTTATCACAATCTAGTCATACATCCATTGTGTCAAGGACAGTTATTATCATAATTTTTTTGGGGAGGGCATCAATGCCCTCTGGTGGTCGTGGGAACTGCCCAGTCTTGCTCCTGAGAGCTGCCACTGGATTTGAACCGCCAAGCCTGTGTGCTGCAGTCCCACACTCAACCATTACACCACCGGGGCTTAGCCCACCATCATCATTTTCAAAACATTTTCTTTCTGCTTGAGTCCTTGGTATCAGCTGCTCATTCCCCCCTGCCCTCCCTCCCTCCTTCCAGAACCCTTGATAATTTATGTACATCTTTTGTCATGTCTTACGCTGACCCACGTCGCCTTTCACTCACTTCTCTGTTGTCCGTCCTCCTGGGAGGGGGTTACATGTCAGTCATTGTGATCTGTTCCCCTTTTCTCCTCAACCTTCTCCTTACCATCTTGGCATCGCCCCAGGTTTTCTTTAGGGTGAGAGGTTACTGGTCTCTAGGGTGGATATTGAGACTAAGGATTTCCTTGGGACCAGGAAAGTCCTAGGAAAAGCTGGGTGGGTGGGCAATCTGTGTGTCCAACTCAGGGCTCTGTGGCTGGTGTTCATCAGAGGGGTGTCTCAGAGGTCATTTGGGGCCTCCGAACACAGATTTTCCTTTCTGGTATGTACACAACAAGAATGGTTAATGGACCTCCACTTAGGTTAGCTGGCACAGACTAATCGGGTCCTGGAATCTACTGGTGCAGGCGGAACAAGCACACACGTTAATTGACTTTTCCCAGTTTATGACTGCTTTGGGGGGATTGTGGCTGCCTAGTGGGGATGGAGCTCAGGCGGAGAGACCCGGGGTCTGCCACTGGGGTCTAAATGGATCCCCAGAGGGTGCTGCTGCTCGTTCTCAGGAATTCCACAGTAGCTAAAAGAACACAAAGGGCATGCTGCTGATTTACTGCTGCCCAGCTGGGGCACAGATGAGTGGAAGAGAGGGTGGAGGGAAGGAAGAGGAACCTGTTTTCTAGAGCTCAGCTGTGGGCAAGGAGAAGTTTAAGCTTAGAGGTAAGAGGAGCTAAACAGTGGTTTAGCCGGGAACTGGGACCAGGGATAGTGGAAACTCTGGGTGTTGGGTGCTAAGTGTGTTAACTAGTGAGGAGTAGCCAGCCAGGCCTGGGTCAGGGGGAAACGCCCAGTCTTGCCCATCCTGGGGTGGTTGATTGACTCTACTGGAGGGACAGGCCCAAGGATGGGCAGTGAGTAGGATTTGGGGCTTGAGCATACACAGGTGTTGAGAACTGGAGCAGAGAGTTCGTTGCTGTTGGGGGATAAGTTCAGGGTCTGGACTATAAATCACCTAGCTCCCTACCCAGCCACCCACATCCCCCAACAAAGGCATAAACACTGCATCTGTCTCCCAGATCTTCCTGGGTGAGCCCTTATGTAAGGGCAGAGTCTGGCCAGCGGAGTCTCCACAGCTGAGAGCAAAGGTTCCAGACGTGGGGATGGTGGTGAGGTGAAGTGGTTTATGAGTGGATTCTGGGGCTCCCACTGCAGCAGGCTCCAGTCAAACTTTGGTGCTCTGGGATTTTGTTTTCTCTGTAAGTCATTTTGGAAAACCACTTTCAGACTCTCTGCGTTTCTGTGGGGAGAGAGAGGAGAAGGTTTGGAGTGGAGAGGTTGGGTTGACTCAGCTGGCAATTTTCAACCGCCGTGAAGGGCCCCCAGGGCACTCAGTGGGGCTGGCTTCCCAAGCACCCCAGCTAGCCTGCTCAGGCCGGCCTTCCCTGGCTCTTCGGAAAAACACTTGCATGTGCACCTGAGCAAGAACTATTTCTGTCTTCTAGAATTCAGTCTAAAGACTCATTCGTCCCATGTGCTGTGACCTTTTAAAGAAAACACCGCTCTCCTTTCTGAGACTGCGTGTGCCCAGAGATATGCTTTATATATAGCTTTATCTGGGAGAATAAAGCGTGACTTCCGAGGGAGTTTGTTCCAGTGGACTGTGAGCAGCCCCCCTGTGGAAGGAGGGGATCTGTCTTATGTTGCTACCCGCCAATCCCAGCCCCGAGACAGGTGCCTGGAGCACAGGTGCACACTGAGCCATTCATCTTTCTGGACGAAGGGCACACGCGGAAGACAAAGGTTCTCAAAGCATGTGAGCAGCTCTATAAAATCTCAGGACTCAGACCACAGCCCACACTTGTTAGAGTCTTGGAGGACTTGGAATCCAGCCTTCAACTTGTGAAAAAGAAGCCAGAATTCCCCCAGGTGATTGGCATGTGCAGCTGAGTTTGAGAACCAGTGTTTTAGAGTCTCGAGTTTGCAGCTGAGTGGTTGCCATCATTACCTAGACTTCTGCTAGGTTAGAAATACAGTTAGAATGCAGTTAGAAATACAGTTAAAAATGTAAAGGCTGAGTCCCGGTGGTGTAAGTGGTTGAGTGCGGGACTGTGGTCCGCGGGCTTGGCGGTTCAAATCCAACGGCGGCTCTCAGGAGCAGCACTGAGTAGCGCCCACAACCACCAGAGGCAGTGATGCCCACAAAAAAAAAAAGTAGTATCGTAGGCCCCATTGTGGACTAATCATGGAATCAAGAATCTTACTGAGGGTCCCAGGAGATTCATAGGCACAGTCATGACTTAGAGACTTTGCTGAAGGCTGTTGGGGTCCAGATAAGCCCCTTGTGCTTACTTAACTGAGTTACTGGCTGCTTTGAAAGTTTTGTTGATAACCATGTGTTTTCAGTAATTGTGTTATTTTGGGTAGACTAGAGAAACAAATTCATAGACCCTCATGTGTATAAGAAAGAGCTTTATATATAAGAGCAATCAAGGATTGAGAAAACATCTCATCCCAGTCCAGATCAAGTCCATAAGTCTGATATTTAGCCCGATACCACTCTCTTGAGTTCCTCTTCAGACTCAGGAAACGCATGCCAATGACCCCAAATGCAGAGGTCAGTGGATGGGCGGTCTTGTTGATCCAGTGGAAGCATCTCGGGGTCTCCACATGGTTCCGTCAGCCCCTGGTCTCTAGGGGAATCCATGTGTCTTCTCAATAGGAATGTCTTGCAGGCAGTCTGTGTGTGTCCTGCCTCCACTGAGCTATTTAGTTCCACAGCGCCTCCAAAGGAGGTCATCAAACTGCCACCTGATTGACAGACAAAACTTCACACCTTCACTCTTAAGTCTCAAATTGACAACAGATTATGTAACTATTACAGCAATGGACCAAACTCAGCCCAAGCACACTGCCATCGAGTCTCTTCTGACTCATAAGGACAGTACAGAGGGCTTCAGAGGCTGTAAATCAGCGGTTCTCAACCTTCCTAATGCCACAGCTCTTTAATACGGTTCCTCATGTTGTGGTGCTCCCCCAACCATAAAATTATTATTTTTTTTTTGGCATCACTGTTCTCCGGCATAAAGTTACTTTTGTTGCTACTCCATCACTGTAATTTTGCTGCTGTTATGACTTGTAAATAATCTGATATGCAGGATGTATTTTCATTGTTATAAATGGAACATAATTAAGCGTAATTAGAGCAAAGTGATTAATTATAAAACAGTATGTAATTATATATTGTGAAATATTTATGTGTTTTCTGATGGTCTTCGGTGACCCCTGGGAATGGGTCATTTGGCCCCCAAAGGGGTCTCGACCCACAGGTTGAGAACTACCGATAAAAATGGTTAGGGAATGTATAGCCTAATTTTTCTCCCACTGGGTGGCAAGTAGATATGAATTGCTGATCTTGTGGTTAGCATCCCAGCACTTACCTAACAGCACCAACAGAACTCCATGCTGATGTCATGGAAAACATTTTTCTTGAGGTACTATGAATTTCGATATAAAGATGTGGAGCAAACATGTCCCAAATGGACGCTAGTGGAGCCCCGAGGCCCGTTTCTTCAGACTGACTTAGTTACAGGTCCCTATCATTTATCAGCATGCTTTACAACTGGGACAACAGCTTCCCAAGAAACACGAGAGGCTGAAAATGGTAGCTGAGTGACAAAAGGCTCAAGGTCCACGTACTGGTGGATGGAATGCAGGCTGGGAAGCAGGCCAGGGCTACCTGGAGAGCCTGGGGGATGATCAGACTGGAAGAGTGCTTTCTGGCGACCAAGGCCCGCAGGGGTCTCTGATTGTCCATGCCTTCTCCAGGTGCTGCTCCCAGCAGCCAGCTTGCTGCAACTCATGGACGTTCGGCAGAACTGCTGCGACTTCCTGCAGTCTCAGTTGCATCCCACCAACTGCCTGGGCATTCGAGCGTTTGCGGATGTGCACACCTGCACCGACCTTCTGCAGCAGGCCAACGCCTATGCAGGTAACCAGTGGGGCTGCTAACCTCTCCTCCTCCTCCCCTGCCCCTCCCCGGTGGATTTCCTAACCTGGTCTGCGGTGAACTCCTCAAAGATTCCTCCACCAGAATGTAGGTTCAGCCAGGGAGACCTGGCACAGGTGGAAGGATAATATCATGGAAATGGTGAGCTCATCAGCAGGTGGAATCCGATTCGTCGCCAGGTGGATGGTGCAGGCAGTCATTTCACAAGAGTCGACGAGGAGCTCTGAGAAGCCGGGGCGGGGGAAGAAAATTTGAGCTATGTCGTGAAATGAATCTTTCCGTTGTTACTTAAGGACATTTTAATTTTGATCAAAGTGTTGTGTGAACAGAAGTGTAAAAAAAGGGGCAAATTCGGTGAATCTGATCATGAGATGCAAGAGTCTCCCACTCGACCCCATCCCACCAAGTTTTGTTCTCCCCAACCAATCCCTTCCACAATTCTGAAAGGATTCACGAGCAGGTTCTGCTTCAGCCAAATCAACTTTTCTGGTGTGCACCTCCGTCTGGTTGTCTTGCTGTGTTCTGATTTGTTGATTTTAGATATAACCTGTGGAATTGTAATGGAGGGCAGGATTGCGATTTCATAGATGTTTCCTTCCGCATATAAACGTCTCTCTATTTATTCTCCTAGTATTCTACAACCAAGCTAAGTCATGCATTATGATGAAAGACGTTCGTTATCAGCTTTTTTAAAAATTAAATCAGAAAGCAAGTTAATGACTGCCCTGTCATTTGCAGAGTTTTTGTATGTCTCTATCGTGAGTTCTTGTCAGGTAAGATAGAAATGAGCGATTCTTCTTCATACACAAGATGATATAGTGATTCCATCTTCGCTTTCTTGAAGAGCGCCACGTACCCTCAGAGTTGTCATCTTGCATTTTTTAAGGGGCTTGGGAGGGAGTGAAGAGGAATGGAAATGCTCAGACAGCCGTGTGGGGTGGAAGGACATCTTCCTGGCTATTTCTTTTAGTTTGGGGGTGAAGGTGTGAATGATCTAGGGAAAAGGCTTGTTCATTGTAATGGATGGAGTCAGCCATGGCCTCACGTTCCCTGGCAGTAAAGCATTTTTCCTGCTTCTCCTGTTCCGATAAACACTGTCATGCCCTCTCTTTGATTCTGGCTTTCTCGTTCAGGCAGAATCTGGAAATTAGCAGAGGGCTTGCTGGCTGCCCCCCTGCCAAGTCTTTGTGCGCTGCTGCTTGATCCAGCAGACAAGAAGCATTTGCTCTGTTTTCAGCAGCCTTTTGTTCTCTGATCAAGACCTTGGCCTGGGAGCCTGCACAAGCTCTCATTTCTCTCTGAAGTCAGTTTGGAGACCACAAATGGGACCACCTGTGAAGATGACCCCGGTGACAACGATGACTTGCGTGAGGGACATCCCCTGGCAGCCTCATCCTGAACTGTGCTGTCTCTATCTGCCTCTTAGCTTCTTTATATCCCTGACTCTCCTTTTTTTCTCCTGTGTTCTCCCTCCAGAACCTCATCCTTTGGATAGTTCCCACCCCCTATGCCAAGGAACCCTTTGTCTCTCTGAGTGAGGGGTTCCAGTCTCGCCCGGTAAGATTCCACTTTCTTGAAGGAGGTACTCAGGCTCTTTTTAAGCTGGGTCCAACAGCTTGGCCAGGTGGTCATGGAAACACCTTGCCCGTGCAGTGGCCAGGGGAGCGTGCGTAGATGTCAGGACTTCGCTGTCTCCTTCCTTCCTTTCCCCGGACATCTGCAGACACCTGGCACTCAGCCCATCCTGTGTGTTTGGCGTCTGTGATCCTTGGAGGTTCAAGGCGCCTACTGAACTCCAACCTTACTGGCCTGGCTTCTTCCGGCCCAGTTGCCAGATCTCTTGTTCTCTTGTTTTCTCTCTCTTCCTGGCTGATGATGCAGCTTGTCTGTGGATGTGTAAAGAGGTCACTGCTGGGGACGCAGCCATCTTCTTGGAGCACGATAGTCACCGTGATGGTTGACGTGTGCATCCGCAGATGTCCTCCTGGATTCGTTTTTGAGCTTGCATGTGCTGAGCCCTTGCGCATTGGGTCGCATTCTTTGCCGAGCATGCTGCAGGCGTCAGCTCGTTCATGGCTGACGCCTGCTGAGGAAGCAAGAACACGGGGAGGCTCGGTCGTCTGATGAGGCTGCACAGCGAGTGGGCACAGCGGCGGAATTCAACCCCAGACAGTGTTGGCTGCCTGGTCACTGTTTATAATGACTCTGGTCCACCGCTCCCAGGCCATGTTTGGACACAAGGCAGCCCTATGAATCACTCACTTAGGGGAGTGGGTGGCTAGAGTTGGCATTTTCCACTGGAAGGCTCTGCCATGCTGTCCCTAAGTCCCTACCCCTAGACATTGTAGACAGACATCAGCTGTCCCTGCTAGACACTGTGTATTTAGTCATCCTGGGTAGTGGGTAGAGAGAGGTGGGTGGCTCCACTGCCCTCTGCTCCGTGGGCAGGCTTTAGTGCCGCCCCTCTCCGTCCTGGCAGCCTTCTGTGGAGCCTGCAATCATCCCCCGCCTGGCTGTCTTTGTAGCCCTGGCCGTGACCTACGGTGAGCTTACATTTTAAGGCAGGGGTTGATGAGAACATGATGAAGACAGTCGAGGAGGTAGCGCGAACAGAAGGTGATATGTAGGGAGGGAGAAGTTCTCCCTCTGCCCCCCTCCCCAGGTCTGCACGGACAGAGGAGTCTGTTTTCTGCTCTTTATCTTGCTTCCTCTGACTTTAGCCCGAGCCTGGTAGTCTCAGTCGTGGTTGCTGCTGCTTTTAAAAATCATTGTACTGGGAGCTTGTGCAACTCTTACTACAATCCATCCCACCCAGCCCACCAACCACATTTGAACTGTCGTTGGCCATCATCATTTTCAGCACATTTTCTTTTTTCTTGAGCCCTTGGTTTCAGCGCCTCCTTTCTTGAGACAAAGCTCCTGCCTCTGGAGGGTGGGCACCTGCTGGTGTCATAGGCAAGGCTCAGCGTGGGTCTCTGTGGTTGCAGGCCTTGCTGGCAGTGCCAACAGGCGGGGAAGCCTCCCCGGGACAGATTTGCTGGCTCTGGGCGTTACGTTCAGGAGGGTCAATTAAGTTTAAGCCAGTCAATTAAGGTCTCTTAACTTTTCTGATCAGAGCTAGAAATCGGACCAATCAAAACTTCAGAGAGGAGCCGGTTTTCTTCTCTCTGTGATGGGGTTGGAATATTCCGCCTTGCCTCTCTGAGTGGCTCGGCATCAACAGGGATAAGGAGGAGCACACCCTGCAAAAGACACCACCCAGGGCAGTGCTTTGTCACCTCTCTGCCAGCCTGATCGTCTGAAGTGACAGCTTCTGAGCTGGGCTCGGCTGCAGGAGCCCAGCTTCTAAGGTCGCTGGTTGCCTCTGATCATTCCCTAAACTTCTGATTTCTCTTTATCCAAGTGCACAGGCAGGTCCTGGACTGCTCCCTTCCTCCACTGTCCCAACCTCTGGCCACCTAGACTCTGCTTTCACGCTTCTGCAGCCCCTCATTCTGCCACTGACTTCTGTTTGGGGAAGAATTCCCCAAGGTAAGCTTGCTTTTTCCTGTGACAATGGCAGTTTTAATGTTAAACCTATCCCTGATCATTACAGAAAAGGCAGTCAGGCAGAGAGAACATGAAAAGCCCTGCAGAGCTTCCCAGAGAATTCCAGGCAGCAGCTTGGTGTCTTATTTTTGCAGATCACTCATGGCGTGTGTTTACTTGTAGCTTGGGAGAAAAAAAAAATCTCAGCAGTATAGCCTGAGCATCTTTTCATCTCAGCAGATACATTTATTTTTTTTAAAGGTTTCTGCTTATAGACCCATGTAATTGGTTCTCCCTTTCTAACCCCCCTTCACCCAGCCCCACCCACCCCCGTCCCGGTATCACCACTCTCACCACTGGTCCTGAAGGGATCATCTGTTCCAGGTTCCCTGGGCTTCCAGTTCTTATCTGTACTAGTGTACATCCTCTGGTCTAGCGGATTTGTAAGGTAGACTTGGGAGCATGAGGCGGGGAGGTAGAGTAGGAAGCATTTAAGAACTGGAGAAAAGTGATCGTTGCTACACTGTACCCTGACTGGCTTGTCTCCTCCCCATGGCCATTCTTTAAGGGGATGTCCAGTTGCCCACAGATGGCTTTGGGTCTCCATTCCACTCCACTCCACACCCCCTTGTTCATGATGATGTGATTTTTGGTTCCTTGATGCCCGATACATGATCACTTTGACACCTCATGATCACCTGGTCTGCTATACTTCTCCCATGTGGGCTTTGTTGCTTCTGAGCTAGATGACCGGTTATTTACCTTCAAACCTTTAAGACCCCAGATGCTGTATCTTTTGATAACTGGGTACCGTCAGCTTTCTTCATCACATTTGCTTATGCAGCCATTTGTCTTCAGTGATTGTGTTGGGAAGGTGAGCACACAGTGATTTGATATTTTGTTCTTTGATGTGTTTCTATACTTTTATGTTTAAACTTTAGAAAATGTTTTTAACAAAAATTTCAACAGTATGTAATGCAAAATAATTCTCTCTCCTCTCTCTGAATGGAGCAGGGAATATATTGTTTTTTTAGATGTGTACAAATAGGTGCTGTGGGGTAGGTGTCGGACTAGTAACTACAAGACTGTGGTTCAAGTCTATCAGAATTGACTTGATGGCAGTGGCTTCTTTTGTTTCCTTTTGTTTTGTTTTTGGTACTCATTGTCTGCATGTCTGTCCATATGCCTGCCTACCTACCTACCTACGCATGTATTCCCCTAAGTACTAAATCCTAGAGTATTTAGTAAATGCCATATCCTTGTGAATAGCTGTATCTGCTTGTTGGGTGTAGGCTGCTGCATATAAATGAGCCACACTGTTTAACCGGTTCTCTGTGATGGACATTAACTCTTCCCATTTTTTTAAAAAAAAAATCTTCTTTCATACAAAATGCTTCTTGGAGAATTCTTACGCCTCATATTTCAGGATACGTTTGCCAGTACACTACAGGGAACAGGCTTCGTACTGCAATCATTGCATCAAGGAGACACCTTTATTTTCTTTTGATGGCAAGTGCTACATTAGTCTTCTCTCAAAATGCAACTCTTAAGACCAGCCCCTGCCTTCTGACGAGTCTTTGAGAGCGTGTGTGGTGTGGGGGAGGCAGACGGCGGACGGACGGACAGACAGACGGGTCTGCCTTTGTGGGGTTGCCACATCACCTCTCCCCATCCAGCAGCCTGTTGGGCTTCCTGTTTGGAATGGCTCCCTCTCTTCCTGTAGCGGCATCCTCTCCTTCCGCTGGAGCCAGCATCTCCCTAGGACTGTACCCCAGATTTTTTGCTGTGGCATGT
The DNA here is from genome assembly GCA_004026705.1 of Nesogale talazaci. Classification (NCBI taxonomy): domain Eukaryota; kingdom Metazoa; phylum Chordata; class Mammalia; order Afrosoricida; family Tenrecidae; genus Nesogale; species Nesogale talazaci. The sequence continues at coordinate 3,759 of PVJH01018595.1, read as the reverse complement.
GTTAATCTGGAGGTAGGGGGGCCCCCACATTTAGCAGCTGACTGCCCGGATGCCTGGCCCCAGCCGTCGTTGTCACAGCCTCCCAGGTCGCTAGGCACCGGGAGAGGGCCCGGTGTTGGCCACAGTCTGTTTCTGATTCTTCCCTGCGCTTGTTTCCAGGCCCTGCTTAATTTTTAACCTCGGCGGCCAGGGCCCCGGTTTATGGGGACTGCGTTGTTGGGTAATTGGGCAGCCATGCACTGGGCCAGGTCAGCGGCTGCAGAGCTGGTGGAAGGGATGTTAATGGGACCCCATTAATGAAATGGCAATTAAAATTCTTTGGACATGTTGTTTACAGCATTCTGCCAGAGCTGAGCTGAAACCCTCTGGCTGTGGGATGGAAAAGCCATTGAAGTTCATGTGCTCCAGGAGAGAAACGGCCCCCACCTTGGTTGTGTGTGTGTGTGTGTGTGTGTGTGTGTGTGTGTTTTGTGATTGATTGAGTCATTTGGGAACATGGAATCATGTAACTAAATTAAGTGTCGCTAGAAAAAGAAGGAAAAGGTAAAGCATTTTAAAAGACATCAATCCCTGACTCCACGGGGTCATCTTGTGAAATTGCTGCTTCAAACCGGGCATCAGAAAAGGATCACGTTGAGGGAAATAGCATGGTTTTTACCACGGCCCCAGCGTGGTATGGCCCCCTCCATAGACATTACTTCTGCTGCTCAGATCCCTCTAGGAGGGACTGGGTACGCTCCCGACTTACAGAGGGAAAGACCCAAACTAGAGTGGGGTGACAGACTTCTTCCTGAGTCCGTGTGTTCTGGTGGCTGTGCCCAGAGTGACAGCAGGTAGAGGCCCACCTTAGAACGCTTGCTCCCGGCCCTACTTCCTTTATTTCCCCCAATAGTTGGAGTGGCCTAAAATTCACAGGTCCTACAATGCAACGGTCCAGGCACATCCGTCAGAGTTGTGCAGTCGTCTTCACAGGCAGTTTGAGAACACTTTCTTCCCTGCTGTGCTCATCAATATTAGCTCCCGATTTGCCCCCACCCTCCCTTGCCATACCCCCAAGGGACCCTTAATCCAATAACCGTCTCTATAGGTTTATACGGCCTGGATTTCACATAAAGAAACCATCGAGAAACTCATAAACCAACAGCAGCAGCAGCAGGAAAAATGACTTAGAATAACAAAGGCAAACAGATAAAACCCCAGTGGAAAAGAAAGCAGCCAATATGAAACACTAAATCAGTCAGAAGGAAGCTCACATGACAAGGCTGCACAATGTGTTACCCTCACGGCCTCTGCAACAACCCACTTTTAAGGCATTCTGTATGTGAGCAAAGCTCTTCACCTCCCTGGCCCATGCCCCGAGGGAATCCCCACCCCCCTGAATTCACATGTATTTCCCCTTAACAAATTGAAAACAGCTTTAAAATTGATCAGAAGGGAGATCAAGTGATAATTACATTGTGGCGGAACTGCAGTCTACCATGGTCACCTCTGCAGTGCTCTCCATGTGACAATTCCAGAGGAGATTCACGGGAGGCTGAATCCGTGTGTGGACCCCGCAAATGGATCTGGGGCTCCCCCTGCCACCCTTTCCTTTCCGCACACCAGGTGTTCACAGTTTAAGCTCAGCTGCCACTCCTACCTTAGACTTGGATTGTCTTCCTTACAACCCTCAGGTCACACAGGCTGCTGTGCTTCCTCCGTGTGGACTTAGCTGATCCCTCCCTGAGAGGAACGCTGGTTGGAAAACAAGCCCTGACGACACCAGATGCTATTCTTGTTCTACTCTTTTAAATTTTATATATTTTAAAGTTTTTATTTTTAATCGTTTTCTTGGCAATCTATACATAGGATGCTGTTCTTTCCGATAGCTGGGCACCACCTGGTTTCTTCACCACACTCTGCTCTAACACCCACCTCTTCATGAAGGTGAGCATCAAGCAGGACCATGCCGTAAGAACGGAATGTTTTTAGATGGGGGCTAGAATTAAGTGCAAGACCAGACTCTGGTCATGCATCGAGGGTTTATATATCTGTCTCTGGTTCATCTTAGAGACATCATTGCCATTTTATGTTAGAGAACATTATCAGCCACCCCACCCACCCCAGCCTCACTTCTTAATATCCATTCTGCCCAAGCAAGCCACAGTGGGTCATCTCTCTAAGATAGTTGCCTCACTATTGCCTCTCCTTCATTTCCCTCTTTCCACCTGTGTTTGGCTGGGTTGACGAGAGAAACAAACCCACGGACACTCACATATGTGTGAGACAGAGCTTTACAGCAACAAGTAATTACATATTGAGCAAATATCCCAGCCCAGTCAGATAAAGTCCGTAATCTGATACTAATTCATAATTCCATCTTCAGACCCATGCAGCCACAAGCAATGATGCAGAATGCATGAAGATCACAGGCCGGCGGATACCAAGTCTTGTGGATCCCATTGACAATGGATGCACCTTCAGGGCTTGCACAAGTTTCAGGGTGGCTCTTCAACAGAAAGGTGGGGGGAGGGGGAGAGAGATAGCCTAAGATCCTCTGTATGAGAAGGCCACACCCACAAAGAGGCACCATTAGGCTGTGACTTGATTGGCGGGCTAATCTTGACCCATATCTTCTGAAGGGTGCCATGTTGACACGCAAAGACTATCCCACTGCCCTAGTGGTGTGGTGGTTAGCTGTTCGAAACCACTAGGAGAAAGCTGAGGTTTTCTATTGTAGAAACTCACAGGGCTGGTGTACCCTGCCCTCTGGGGTAGCTTTCTTTGGGCCACTGAGAACTTGAGTATGAAATCAAGAGCACTGACCACCAGGCAATTTTGCTAGAGCATTTGTGTGTGTGTGTGTGTGTGTGTGTGTGTGTGTGTGTGTGTAGTCACAATGGTGAAATGGTTAACTGCGCTTTTGCCAACTCAATGGCTGACCGTTCTGCTCTCATCCACCAGCTGCTCTCTGGAAATAGATATGATCTGGTAAAGATCACAGCTTTGGAACCCCTGTGGGGTGGCTCTTACTCTGTCTGAGAGGATTGCTGTAAGTCGGAATAGACTAAATGGCATGAGTTTTTAGTGTGTTTGAGACAGAGAGAAAGAGAGGGTGTGTGTGGCGCAATACTTATATTTCTGGATTTAAGTCAACATGGGAAGAACTCCTTTCCCGCCATCCCAGGGGGTGCGCAAAACCTGGTGGTCATGACCCTTCTGGGAAGAGGTCAAGGTAGGGTGTGTGGGAGCGGAACCATCTCTAGGGGCAGAAGGGTTGTGGGCTCCAGAAACCAAAGATCGAGGCAAGAAAACGTGTCTGCCCTCCCCAAAATAGGGCAGTAGGGGCCAGGAGAGAGCTTTAAAGCAGTCTGGGTTGTTTGTGTTTCTCGCTGGTTAAGCTCTTTGATTCTATTTATGTGTCCTCTGGTGGACGCCTGCCTCTCCCGAGGATGTGGTCCGTGGTTGGGTTCAGAGGCACTCACACCTGTCCCCTGGAGCCCTTTCCCGGGGCGTTCTGGAGGTTGCTTCAGGATTTCAGCTCAGTAAAGAAACCACAGGTGTGTCCTTAGTTCTGTGTGTTCTGGGCTTGCAGTTTTGATGGACTTGATATATAGTGTAGCTTCTTATCCCCCCAACGAGGGAAGAGTAGGCTCGGCACTGTCTGGGAGTTGCCTGAGCCCCAGGCGGTCTGGCCATATGGTAATTTTAGAGCCCCGTGCTTTGTGATGGCCTCTGGTGATTCAGCTTCTAGCCAGACAGACTTGGGGCCTGCCATCA
>PVJH01018594.1:0-44771 GCA_004026705.1 Nesogale talazaci | reverse complement strand
GGGGGGGGCATCACTGCCCCCTGGTGGTGGGAGTAGGAGGCCCAGCCTTGCTGCTGGATTTGAACCTCCAACCCAGTGGACCGCAGTCCTGCGCACAACCACTACGCCACCGGGGCTCAGCCGCTTCTTTGTCTTTTATCGATGGAGGCCTGGTGATGCAAAGGAAATGTACTGGGCATGAGTGGCAGTTTGAAAACAGCAGCCGCTCTATGGGAGAATGCCTGGGCTTTCCACTCCCATGAACAGTCAGGAGTTCAGAAACCCATAGGGGTCATTATGAGTCAGTGTGGACTTGATAGCCATGAGCTGTCTTTTATGCTGGAGTTTGTCTCAGAATCTATTTTTTTCAGCAATTAACATTGCCACTCCTGCTCTTTTTCTTACAACTAATTTGATTTTTTTTCCATCCTTTGATTTTTTTTTTAGTCCATTTTTGCCTTTGGGTCTAAAATAGACAGCATATTGGTGAGTCCTTATCCATTCTTGCCTTTTTTTCTATGTCGATCATGTTAGTCTCTGTATTTTAACTGGTGTGTTTGATCCATTTCCATTTAGTGTAAATATTGTTAGGTATGAATTGATTACTCTCATTTTGCTACTTTTGATTTTTGTATGTGTAGTACTGCAATCTTATTTTTGCTGCATAAATTTTTTGAGTCCATTTTATTTGTGTGTTTTCTTGTCATTTTCTCCAATGCTTCTGTTTCAGTGTTTATGAAGACTTTATTATTTTATTCTTTTTTATTTTGAGGGGGTCTATTGATTTTCTTTAAGGTTATTCTGCAACTTATTAATTTCTTCCTAAGTACAAACACTTTAAAAATAATTTTACTGGGGGCTCTTACAGTTCTTAAGACATTCCATACATCAATTGTTTTGAACATATTTGTACATATGTTGCCATCATCATTTTCTAAACCTTAGCTTTCTAGTTGAGGCCTTGGTATCAGCTCTTCTTTTTTCCCTCCCCCTCCCATTCTCGTGATCCCTTGTAAGTTATGAATTATTATTGTTTCCATGTCTTACACCGACCACGTTTCTGTTGTTCATCCCCCTTGGGGGAAGAGTTATGCTTCAACCATTGTGATCAGAGCTCCATTCCTCCATTCTTCCCACTTCTTCTCCCTACCCTCCTTGTATCGCTACTCCAATCCTGTTTCTAAGAGGCTTATCAGACCTGGATTCTGTGTGTCATGAGCTCATTTTTGCACCAGTGTACATGCTCAGGTCTAACCAGAACGGAAAGGCAGAACTGGGGTCATGATAGTGGGGTGTGAGGAAGTACCAGAGGAATATCATGTGTTTCCTCAGCACTATCCTATGCCATGGTGACTCATCTTTTCCTTGTGATACTCTGAGAGGGGATGCCTTATTGTCTACAGATGAGTTTTGGGTCTCCACTCCGACACCCTCAATCTCATTGATAGGATTGTTTGATTTGGCGCTTCTGGTGCCCATTACCTGATTCTGTCAATACCTAATGATCGCACAGGGCGGTGTGCTTCTTCCATGTGGGCTTGTTGCTTCTCTGCTAGATGGCCACTTGTTTAACTTCAAGCCTTTGAACCCCAGACACTATATATTTTTATATCCAGGCACCGTCAAATTTCTTCACCACTATTTATTATGCATCCATTATTATATCTTCAGCAACCATCCCGGGAGAGTAAGCATCACAGACTGCTAGGTTGTTAGAACAAAGTGTTTTTGTGTTGACAGAGGGCTTGTGTAGAGGCCCAAAGTCCATTCACTTCCTCAGTGCATTGCCATATAAATATATATACCTAGGTCAACACCTCTATTTTTATGAATTTATATATTTACATAATTGTAAATATTACACCTATAATGAACAGTGTTTTACCTTGAAATTTATTTGACTTACTGTCTATTTAAAAGTTCTTATACTTTTCTCTTTATTTACTTGGCAATTGTCTTCATAGTAAATTGATGTTTTCAGTTTTGTATTTCAGACATGTAAGTTGAATTTCCGCTAGTTAATTTTATATTTGGCTTGAGTTCTGGGTGCTGGGTGATGTCATGTAGGTTATTTTCAGATTGTTGTCTATTCTTGTTAATTCTCTGTCCAAAGAACTCCCCTTAATATTTTTTGTAAAATTGATCTTGTTTCTACAAAGTCCTTTAATATTTGTTTATCTGAAAATGTCCTGGTTCCATCCTCATCATTCAGGGACAATTTTGCTAAGTATATGATTCTTTATTGGCCTTTTTTTCTTCTAGAGCTGTACATAGGTCTTCCCATTGTCTTCCTGTGCACATGGTTTCTTCTGAGAAGTCAGAGCTCAGGAGATGGCTTGGTAGCCACATCTGACATCCTCTGGCTTCAGTAGGGAGAATGAGAATCCAATTTCTTATCAGCCTAAGACTGATTTCCACAAGGCAGAAGTCAAACATGCCTCTACCCACCATCCCTTTTTACTCTATTCTTCTATCAGCTGTCTGTTCCACAGGAGTCCATGGTTCTGCTGGTTTCAATAAGCTGCTGCAACCCAGAACTCACAGACAATGGTCACATAGAACTTACAGACAGTAACTACTATGGGTGTTTATTAAGTTAATTAACAAGTTAGCATAAGTCGGCTTCATAAAATATGAAGGTTACCGTCTTTTGTCCACATTTGCTCCTTTCTCAACCAGCATCTCAGTCACTCTCAGCCTCTCTGTGGTCTCTGGACCTCTGCCTCTGTGGACTAGGAAGCCTGTCTGCTGGTCGGTGCGCCGTCTCTTACCCTCCCTGTATCTTCCTCTGATCTCTGTGTGGCATGCCTTCTGCTGCCTCTGACACTTCAGGCAGGAATTTCTGAACACTTTTGGTGACTGTTCTTCCTTGATGGCCCCAGAAATTGACTCTGATCCTGTAGTTGAAAGAGCTCTCTTTCTACAGAACAGTGGCCAAACTAAGCCTTGAGTAATGAATTTCATTCACCATACAAAGTAGTATTTTGCTTTTCTCAAGCTACTCTCAGGATTGTGTTTGATTTTGGAAAGCTTCATTGTGATTTGCTGGGGCGATTTTCTTTTTAGTTATTTCATGTTTGAGGTTCGTCGAACTTCTTGAATGCTTAACTTCTCATTTTTCATGATGTCAGAGGAATCTTCTTCCAACAATAATTCAACAGTTTTATGAATGTTTTTCCTCTGCCCCCCTTTTTTTGTTTACCTCTGTTCTGGAATCCCTATCATATGTATGCTATTCTTCTAGATGGCGTCCCACAGATGCCTTAGACTTTTTCCTGAATTTTTATTTTATTGTTCCTTAATAGATTAGTATTCAGAAATTTGTCTTCAAGTTTACTATTTCCCCTATTTCAATTCTAATCATTTTCTCATTCAATTCTAATCATTTCTATTTCTGAAGAATTATTATTCCCATATGTCTAATTGCTGTTTTCTGTAAGGTTCCTAATTTCCCATTTTGTCCCCAGAGTGTTTTCCTGAATTCTTCTAAGGTTTTCCTGAATTCTTTCTGTGTTGCCCTTGATCTTATCGGTAGTTTCTTGATCTCTCTCTCTCTCTCATTCTGTTGAAAGTAGCTACTAGTCTAAATTCCTCCTTGGTAATTAATTCTGTTGTCTTGTATTCCTCAGTAAAGTCTTTTGGTTCTTCCTCAGAAAAATCTTTTGGTTCTCTATGATAGTATCTTGTTTGAGTCATTTTATCTTGATTCTTTGTGGAAACTGAAATTGTCTCTTATCCTCAAGACCTTGTGGCATTGGCTGATAATCACATGGTACCCCAGTAGGTAGTGGTCTTGGACCAGAAAGTGTTGATGCTGTGAGCAGGTGTGTGGCTAATTTATAGGGGCACAGTGTTATCTTGATTTGGTGAGGGGAAAAAAAGAAAAAAAACACCAAACAAACAACTGCTAGGAAAGAAGATAAATTGAAGGGGAAACATATGTATAGAAAAGCAAGACTACGAAAGTAAACAGCAATGATTAAGAAATTTTAATAGTGAAAAAGGAAAAGAGTCTAGCTAAAAAGAAAGGAGACACATAAAATTAACCAAACTAGTAAAAAATCTCATTGCCAATAAATTGACTCTGACTCAAAAACCTTATAGGACAGGCTTTCCAAGATTTTTAATCTCTTATTTCTCTTGTGGCCTGACTGACTGGTGGGTTAGAACCATTGCCCTGGCAGTTAGCAGCTTAGTGCATTGCCCTCTACACCACCAGGCCACCTGTGAGACAGTTTTGCCTTGATGGCAATGAGTTTGAGAAAGTATAAGGGGGGATTGGGAGCATAGAAGAAAAGACAGAGTAATGAAAAGGGAAAAGGTAACATAGAAAAAGAATAACTAAAGGGAAACAAGTTGCTGGAAAAATAAGGAAGAAAATAGGAAAGCATAAAAAAAGAGTTTATAGGAGTGGTGATACTGGGAGGGTGGAGTGGAAGGGGGGAATCAATAGCATGGATCTACATATGACCTCCTCTCTGAAGTACAGAGTGCAGAGAACTGGGTGAAGGGACACATTTGGCTATGAAAAAGTAATACCAATGTGTAAATTATTAAGGGTTCATGGGGGAAGGGGAGTGGTGAGGGACGGGAAATATGGGGAGCTGGTACTGGGGGCCTAAGTGGAGGGAGGATGTTTTAAGAGTGATGATGGCAACAAGTGTGCAAATGTGATCTGCATATGATTAACATATGTATTGTTTGTGTTGGGAGTTGTATGAGCCCCCAATAAAATGACTTACTAAAAAAAAAAAAGGAGGGGGAAAAAGGAGTTTATATCAAGGGCTCAAGGAGAAACTATTTGGAAATGAAGATGGCAACATGTGTACAAATATGCTTGATACAAATGATGTATGGAATATTATAAGAATGTTATAAAATTGTTGCAAAAGAAAAAGAAAAGGAGTTTAAAAAAACAAAGGAAAAGAAATCAAGTAAGGAAGTAGGCTTGGGTAAGTATCGGGAGAGACAAGAGTAGAAATAAAGAAGTCACAGGATGGGTGTCGAGGAGTGAGAGATGGAACAAATCTTGAGCTGGCTTTTATCTGAGATCAGTAACCTGGCCTGTAAGCAGTTCCTGTAGCCTCAGAGGGTGGGCAGAGTCAAAGTAGTCATTCCACAGAGGAACCTTTAATGGATGAAAGGAAATCTAGAGAACCAGTGTGGGCTATTGGAGGAATCCATGCTCTTCTGGGGTGGACTGTGACAAGTCACCTTAACTTTTCAGGCACTGGGTTCTCGAATCCTCTGATGGGGAAGAGTCTACTCGCTTCTCTAAGTGTGGCTGCATTGAACTAGGAACCAATCCTTAGGTATTTCGCTCTAGTCTCAAACAGTGATGGTGGTATACAGCAAGGGTAGTTTGAGGTCCGGGAGATGCAACTGGCTGCAGAGTGTATGGAGGTGGTTGTCAGCTTTTCCGCCAGCCACGAGGAGAATTCAAGGAGCAAGGGGTGGGGGTGGGGGTCCCATGTTTTTCAACATCAGCCATCAGAGCTGGATTATCAGTTCATGCCACTGTAGGACCACATTCATTTGGCCTTTATTTTTTCCTCTGGCTACTAGTATTTCTCTTTTGTCTCAAACAGTATTCAGTTTACTTCTCCTTTCCTCTGACATGCCAGGCTCTAGGATTCTCATCAATATCTATTTTCTCCAATTTTGTTTTGTTTTAGTGTCTGTGTCCTGCATCTGCCGAGTCCACCATCTTCCAAAAAACCTCATTATTGTTTTTTTTTATTGCTGTTATTCACATTAAAATGGTCCAGAGGAGCTATTGGAGAAGTGTTGCTAACTACAAGGTTGTAGGTACTAATTGTTTGTGGATGAAGGATAAGTCTGTCAGTTCCTCTACAGATTTGCAAATCTTCAGAAGTTATATAGGGTCACTATGAATCAGAGTCAATTTGAAAGCAGTGGGTTTACGGGAAGCAATAATACCTTTATTACTGTGTTCTTATTGATGCAACAGCTTAAAGATAATACAGTGTGTGTGTGTGTGTGTGCTTAGTATATTGGTGAAATTTTCCTTTACATTTGAAATACTTATCTAAATTTCACATATTTTGACAAATACCTAAATTTCATATATTTAGACACATATTTAAATATATGTGGATTTAAAATTTCTCAACTTACTTTCAAATAAAAACAACTGATAAGGAGAGGCAGAGGCAGATAGCCACCAAATAACAAGCACGGGAAGTTCTGCTCAGCACGTACTGAAGAGGTTCTCCTAAGAGGGGTCTCCTACAATCCTGGTAGTGAGAAATCAACGTAAGATGTAAGAACATCAAGATTTCTTAAAGGGGGGAGCAACAATGTCTCCTGACCAACTCTCCTGTACCATTACCAGTGGCACAAACTGCTCTATGAGCCCAACTCCTTTCTGACCTTTCCTGTCCCCTGAGGAAATCATCCTGTCCAACCTCGTACCTCAGAGGCTTCTGGGGGCCCTGTGTAGATAGCAGACCACCTAGATAACTAGATGCAGACATTCCCAGTAACTAAATTACACTCTTAGTCCTGCTTTTCTTTCTTGCTTTTTTCAGGTGCCGTCCCCACCCTCACGTGCTCTTCTCTCCCTCATCTGGCACATGCACACAGCCAATAACACTGTGAAATGAACAGGAATCACTACAGTCTTGTCTGTCACTTTATTTTCTTCAGCCTTGTACTTTGTTCTATGATAATGATTTCTTTTCTAGTTCTTCACCACTTTATTTTATGAGGTGACCCCACACTCTTGAGATTAGACATTATCCCAAAGTAAAACAAGCAGATTTGTAGAATCAAACACACTCACCCAAATGAGGACATTTTTTTTCTCATCTCATCTCATATTGTACAGACCCAACGTGTCTTAGCAACAGAATTCCTGTACCCACACCTACCCCAACCTACACTACAGACTTTTGTCTCTTTTGTCCTTCCCCTTCTCTGTACATCCACGCTTTTTTTTTTGGCATCACTGCCCTCTGGTGGGAGTAGGAGGCCCAGCTTTGCTCCTGGAGAGCTGCTGCTGGATTTGAACCACCAATCCAGTGGGCCGCAGTCCTGCACACAACCACTACACCACCAGGGCTCAGCACATTCACACTTTTTGTCCTTCATTTTCTTTCTTCTAAATATTTATCTTCTCTCTTTTTCTTCCTTCTTTATTTCCTCCCTCTTAGTATTTAATTATACTTCTTATAAATCCTTTTCTGCTGGTCTGAATATTTGCTCACATTTTTCTCCTGTCCCACCTACCCATTGTCTATGTCTGTTATCTCATTACCCTCATGAAATATAGTTCTACAAAACTTATTAATTCTGCTTACTCCTCTTAAAATACATTTCTCCACTATTTTTATAAAATTTTTGGCCTTATTAAATTGGTTTCTTATTATTACCATCATTAAATGTATTATATTATCGGTCTACTCCTCTGCCCCCACCTCTCACACTTACACATCTCTCTACCCTTTTCTCCATTTCATCACCATGATTTTCAGCTCCTATTAAACCTCCCTTTCATCACTGGACAGAGACAATTACCCCACTTGACCCAGAAGCTCACAGATCACCAATAGCTGCACCACAATGGCAAAGAAACAGCAGTAAGTCATAGTAAGCTCCCTAAATCAAGAAAAACATATAAAGACAATAAAAAACCACCCCCAAATAAACTCTTTAAAATGCTGTTTAAAAGAGGTCCTGGAATGACTAGAATCATAACTCAGAAGAATGAGGGTTATGTCACTAAAGAGATGTGGGAATAACTTGTGAGAACTATGGAGGAAATGGAAAGACTAAAATTCTTAAACCAAAATGAATTCCAGAAGATAAACAATATGATAATAGACTTACACATCATAGTAAGTACTATGAGGAACAGAATGGAAGCAAAAGAGTATTGAACCAGTAAGCTTGAAAACAATCACTCTGACCACAATTGATGAGAGGAACAATCAACAAAAAAAGTGAAAGAAACCAAGGGACACCTGATCATTGTGGGGATACCATCAAGAGAAACAATCTACATCTCATTGGAACCCAATTGGCAGAATGAAACAAAAAATAAATATCTACAGAGGAAATAGTATGAGAAATTGTGGAAGAAAATTTCCGTAACATCACAAAGGAAGAGAAAATAACTGTTCAAGAAGTCAAGATAACCCCACATAGAGGAGATCCCCAAAGAAAAACATCACAACTTATCATAATCAATTGCTTTGATATCAAGTAAAAAAGAGAATCTAGAGGGCAGTTGGAGGAAAAAAGAGCAGTCACCTTCAAAGGAAAACCAGTAAAGATAAGTTTGGACTTCTCAGCAGAAACTGTTGTCAAGAAGAAAATGGCATGACACATACAAAATTCTGAAAGAAAAAAAAAACTATCAAGCAAGAGTCCTATACCCAGTAAAATTAGCCTTTCAATACAGGAGAGAAATAAATGTATTTTTTAGACCAGGAAAAACTAACTTAATTAATTAGTAAGACTAGCATTACAAAAAGTATTAACCAGATCGCTGGATACAGAAAATCAGCAAAATCAGACAAATTTGGGTGTAGCACGAAGCAAAGAAGCACCCCTAAATCAATGCAATGAAATCAGCATTCAAAACAACATAGAAATGGAGAAGAAATTGATGCTAATAAAACCAAAAAGAGTCGGGAAGGAACCAAACACAGTGAATTGACAGCAACAAACCCCTATATATCAATAATCACAAGATCAAAGGATTAGCGCACCAATTAAGAAAGCAGAGAGTCTCAAACTAGATTAGAAAATAAGACCCATCGATTTTCCTACAAAATACACACCTTAAACTCAAAGACAAAAATAGACTAAAAATCAAAGAATGGCAAGAAGGAACCCTACAAAGCTAGTAGCAACCACAAAAGACAGAAGTGGCAATATCAGTCTCTGATAAAATAGGTTTCAATGTGAACAACATCATGAGAAACAAGAATGGACATTACATATTGGCATAATGATTCAAGGAAGAATACACCAGGAACATATAACATTAGTCAACATATATCCACCAAGTGAAATATCCTTGAGCTACGTCAAGCAGATTCTCCAAGTTGAAATCAGAAATAAGCAGTTGGACAACAATAGCAGGAGACTTCAGTGCATCACTCTCAAGGAAAGACAGAACTCAGGGAAGAAATTCAATAAATAAACAGAAGAAAATGGTTTGTGGGTGGGTAGAGGGGGGAAGAAACAGAAGAACTAAACAACACAACCAAGCAGCTCAGCTTCCTAGACATCTACAGAACATTTCACTCCAAACAGAATGCATAATTCTCCAGTGCATACAGTACGGATTATAAAACAAATAACTTGTTAGGTCATAAAACAAGCCTCAATAACAACAATGAGATTCTACAATCCATTTTATCATATTGCCATGCTGTAAAACTGGAAATCAACAATAGAAAGAATAAAAACATAAAGACAGACAGGAGACTGAACAAAAACTATTTAGAAACAATCACATGATGGATCAGATAAGGGATGGAATTAAGAAATTCTCTTAAATAAACCAGAATGGTAACACAATATATCCAGTCCTTTGGGACACAGCAAAGCAGTGATCAGAGAGTACTTTTTAGCAATTCACAAGAAAAAAGAGGATAACTCCAAAATTAACACCTTAACAGAACAACTAGATCAAGGGCAACAACATAAACACTCCAAAAACAGAACAAACGAAATAATATATATTAGATGTAAGCAGATGAGAGACAAAAATAGAAAAAAATCAAGACAAGAGGTTGTTTCTTGGAAAGTTAACAAAATTAACAAACTACTGTCAAACTTCAAGGAAAAGAGACAGAAGGTGCAAAACCTAGAATTAGAATTGAAAAGGATTATATAACTACAAATAGATGTGAAATAAAGGACTCGACCATACTATTAAGGACTGAACTCCAAATAGTTTGATGATCTAGAAGAAATGGGAAAAAAACCTAGAAATATACCATCTTTCCAAATTAACATAAATAGATGTAGAAAACCTGAACAGAAGGACAACAGGAAGAAATAGAAAAGTTCATCAATAAACTTCCAACCAAGACAAACCCTGGGTAACATGGTTTCATAGTGGAATTCTACTGAATAGTCAGTGAAAAATGATACAAAGCTACACACACTATTCCAGGTTATAGAAAGGGAGAGCAAACACCAAAATCATCCTAAGAAACAAGCATAAACCTGATACTATAATGAGGCAAACATCTCACAAAGATAAAGAACACACAGCAAGCTCCCTCATGAACAGAGGCACAAAATTACTTAACCAAATTATGGTTAGTTGAAAGCAACAACGTATCAAAACACAGAACTCATCATGACCACATATGATTCATACTGAGATGCAAAGATGTTTTGACATTAAAAAAAAAAATCAATGTACTTCACCACATCAACAAGAGAAGGCATACCACGACCACCTGAGGCAGTGATCCCCCCCGCCAAAAGAGAAGGCATAAAAAACACAGGATCAGATAAATAGATGCAGAAAATGCAATTCACAATATCCAACACTTGTGTCTGATTAAAACACTTCAAATAGGAATAGAAGGGAAATTCCTTTAGTATAAAGGCCATATGTGAACATTGAAAGGTCAGCATCACTCTCACTGAGGAAAAAATGAAAATACTTTCTCTAAAAGTATGAATGACATGAAGATGACCAATATCACCACTTTTGGGGGGGCATCACTGCCCTTTGGTGGGAGTGGGAAGTCCAGCCTTGCTCCTGGAGAGCTGCTGCTGGATTTTAACAGCCAAACCAGTGAGCTGCAATCCCGCACACAACCACTACACCACCGGGGCTCAGCCCTCATATCACCACTTTTAATCAATATCAAGCTGGAATTCTTAGAACCATTAAGCAACAGGTGGAAATAGAGGGAATTAGGACAAGGAGAAGTGAAACTTGCTATTTGCAGACAGCATGACTTTATATAGAGAGAGTCACACAGGCTCTACAAAACACTGTTGGAAAAAATTGAAAAATTTGGAAATGTACAGGATATAAAATTAACAGGAAGAAAACAATTGGATTCCTATATATCAGTGGAGAACTTCAAAAAAGACATCAAGTAAACAATACCATTTAAAATACCCACACAAAGAATGAAATAATTAGGGGAAAACCTAACCAAAGAAACAAATAAATCTATACAAAGAAAGCTACAGAACATTATTACAGAAACCAAAAGAGACCTAAACCAATGGAAGACTATCTCATGTTCCTAGATAGAAAACTTAATTTGTGAAAATGTCTAAACTGACTAAAGCAATCTACAAATACAATTCATTTCTGATCAACTGCTGGCATCAGTTTTTAAAGAAATATGAAAAGTAATGATCAACTTCATATGAAGAAGGAAGAGACCCAATGTGTTAGGCCAGTTGATAAAAGAAATAAATCCAGTGACACACAATGATGTGTAAGAGAGTTTTACATCAGAAAATAATATATATCAAGCACATATCTCAGTCCAGTCCAGCTCAAGTCCTTAAGTCTGATAATTCTTAATCATAAATCCCACTTTAGACTCACACAGTCACAGGCTATGATGTAAAATGCAGGGAGGTCATAAGATAGTGGGTGCAGAGTTGTATTAATCCAAGAGTGGTGGCTGCACCACAGGGTTCCTGCAGGTTGCAGCATGGCTTGTCAATAGGAAGGTAGAGAGAGAGAGAGTGAGACAGAGAGACAGAGAAAAGATTCCCAGGGTCCACCTTATGAGAAGACCATTCCCATAAGAAGATATCCTCTGGTTGTGACCGGTTAGACTCCACCCCTACATTTGTATATACCAAGTTGATATGAAATTATGTAACTACCACACCCAGGATAAGTAAAAAATTCTCAAAAAGAACAAAATAAACCTCCCATTGCCTAACCTCAAAGCCTACTACACAGCCACAGTGATCAAAACAGGCACTGGGACAATGACAGATCCTTAGACTAGTGGGAAAGAATAGAAAACCGAGAAATAAAAGCATTCACCTACAGGCAACTCATTTTTTGACAAAGGACCACAAAACACGAATGAGAAAGTGATACCCTCTTCAACAGATGGTGCTGGGAAAATTGCATCTCCATCTACAGAAAGAAAGGCTTATATCTTGCTCTATGCAAATAAAAAAGAAAAAAAGAAAATTAATTAAAGATGGATTCAATACCTAAAAGTAAATCCCAGAACTATAAGGATCATCAATGAGAAAATTGGGACAAACTTAAAGCATTCTCTTGCCAGGAAGACATAAATATAATACCAAATATATTAAGTACATATAATTATAAATATGTATAATATATTAAATATAATACCAAATATAATAAAGTACACACTTTGGAAGACAAAATAAATGTCTGGGATATATTAAAAGTAACACACTTATGCACAGAAAATAATTTCATCAAAAAGTAAAATGAGGGTCCACATATTGGGAAAAAAATCTTAAGAATGTCAATGGCCACAGGGCTAATCATTAAAACTACAGAATTCTGCAACACCTCAATAAGGAAAAAACTAATAATCCAATTGCTGACAAACACATGAGCGAATGTTCATGATCTCTAGCCACAGGGAAATGAAAAAAGCAGAGATTAACTAATGCTAGAGAGGGTGTGGAGAGATTGGAACTCTTTTTTTTTTTGGAGGGGACATCATTGCCCTCTGGTGGGAGTGGGAAACCCAGCCTCGCTCCTGGAGAGCTGCTGCTGGGTTTGAACCACCAAGCCAGTGGGCCACAGTCCCGCACTCAACCACTATGCCACTGGGGCTCAGCCCAAGATTGGAACTCTGATATTTTTGAACCACCAACACTGTGGGAAGCAATATGGTACTACCAAAACAACTGAGAAATGCCACATGATCCAGCAATACCTCTGCTGCATATATACCCCCAAAGAATTAAGAGACAGAATATGAACTTATATAGGACCATGATATAATAGTTCACTATATGAAGAAGCTGGAGACAGATCAAATGTCCACAAATAGAAGAGTACACAAAGAAACAATGTTACATAAACACAGTGGAATACTGTGGATCCTTGAAAAACAGAGGAAACTATGCAACATGACATAGTGGATTTGTAATCCAGAGAAAACACCAGCTAGACGGAATCCAAGGAAGAATTTGGCAAGGCATATAATACTTAAACTATCAGACTTTGAGGAAAAGGAAAGCATCCTGAGAGCAGAGAGGGTAAAAACGGCAGCCACTTATAAAGGTTCCCAAATAGGAATATGCTCAGCATACACCATGAAGAAGAGGAGAGAGTCGAGTAACAGCTTCTGAAAATTGAAAGAAAACAATGCAAATCCATTGTTTCACATGGATTCATGATTAACCATGAATCCTCTATCCAGCCAAATTATCTATCAAGATAGATGGAGAAGGAATAGTCTTCCTGGACAAGGCAAAACTCAATTAATAAGTAAAAGAAACCCAGTGCTACAGACAGTCCTTGCTGACCCAGTGTGATCAGAAGAACAACACTCACGGAGCACAAAAAAGGCAATCACACAGAGCAACTCCATCCAGAGGTCAACACATTGAAAACACTCTACATAACAGTGTGCGGCCAAAAAGACCAACTTGTGGCAGAAGGGTGACTGGTTTTGTCACCACAATACACCTGCTCAAGCAGCCATTTCCATGAACCAATTTTTGGCAAAAAAACCCAGCATGCCTCTCTTGCCTCCTGCACCTTACTCACAGGGCCTCACTCCATATGACTTATTTTTGTTTCTGAGAATGAAGAGGGACATGAAAGGACAGCGATTTGATGAGGTGAAGTAAAAAACCGAGGGAAGTGCTCTCAACCATCCAAACAGATGTGTTTGAAAAATCTTTCCTAGAATGGAACCCCAGATTTGACAAATGTATTAAGTGTCGTGAAGAGTACTTTGAGGGTAATAAAGTTGTTTTGTAAAAACTTTAAATGCACATTGCTTTTTAAAAAATCTTTTTTGGGGGGCAGGGGGGTTACCCCATCATATATCAACCCCTTTAAGTGCACATCGTTAAAAGCACTTTGACAGAAGAGGCTTTGGCTCAGCTTGGGTCAGTTTCCCAAGAAAGGGAGAAAAGAGAGAAGACCATTTAGTTTTTACCATATAATATTACAATGAGGTAACTCCACATTTACAGCCACTCCCACATGAGTGCTAAGCGAACCTTACTGGAGGTGCAGGTCAAGATGGGGGAATAGGATATGTATGTCTAGAAGAAGGCAATTACACATCTGTTGGTGAGCAAACAAGATGCAGTAACCTCCCAGAGGGGCAAAACATGCTTACTAATGCTTATCTAGAACCCAACAGGAAAATACGGCCAGTACTAACTTCCTAATTAGACACAATTGTCTTACTTTCTCTCCAGCCCTTGGTGACTCAAACGGGGGGTCCACTCAGACTATTGGGACTTTAGACACTGTCATTTTGAAGTGTGCAACCTCTTTTATAGGCCAAACCAGAATTATTTGGAAATCCTACTACATTTACTGGGCTACCCCAAACTCACCTGTAGCAGATTTAAAGAACTAACAAGGTTGAGATGCCATCCTGTGAGAAAAGGCAGATGACTTCTATCTCAAGGTTATGATATAGACAGCCATTGGACTTTGGTTTACATCTTTTGCTCTGCACATGCCCAATGAATGGTGGCCGGGGACTACCATATATTAACTATCTTAGTGCCCTCTTTGCAGTTTTTTATCATTAAATTATTTTATTGGGGACACAGACAGCTCTAATCACAATATATACATTCATACATTGTGTCAGTTTTTACATCTTATTTTTTCATTGGGGCTCATACAATTCTTATCACAAGCCATGCATACATCTTTTGTGTCACGCACATTTGTACATTTGTTACCCTCATTATTCTCAACCTTTGACTTCTACTTGAGCCCTTGCTATTAGCTGCTCATTTTCCTCTCCCTCTCCACTCCTCTCTCCCTTATGAACCCTTGATGATTTATAAATTATTGCTATTTTTGTCATATCTTTCACTGCCCCTCTTTGCCTTTTTATAAAGTATATTAGTCTAGTAGAAATGTTCCACCTTTGTAAATCATAGTTATTTAAAATTTTGCCCTATCACCAAGCATCATGTTCATGTAAACAGCATCCAGTCATTTTCAAGTTTAATCTGTATAAGTTAACACTGTATGTATTGTGATTTGAAATCAGCAGATACTTGTATAGTTTCCTTTTGTCAACAGTGTTTTAAATTTTATACCCTTGGATACATTAATGGCACTGTTAATAGGATTATCTTATGCCTCAAGGGCATAATATAAAATTTAAGTAAATTAAAAATTTAAGTAAATCAACGATATGTTAGTCTCTAGCGACAACAACTGGATTAAGAATTACCTAGGAGCATGGCAGAGGAGGATGGGGAGAATTGGGAACTAGCAATCACAAGAATGAGAAAAAAATGTTCTGAAATTAATTGTGGTGATGATTGTATAACTCTTTTTAATATGATTCATTGACTAAACTGACAATGTTAACCTGATAAGTAAGTTAAACCTGATAATGTTCTCTATCATAAAATGAAAATGATATCTCCAAAGTGAACCAAAACCATATATAAACCATAGATATATGAACTGATTGGAGGCTTACACTTAATTCTAACCTTAATCTAAGAATGAATTCTGTGGTAGTTACATAATCTGTTATCAATCTGAGACTTAAGAGTGAAGGGGTGGAGTTCAGCTTGTCAATCAGGTTGCAACCTGGAAGCACTAAGGAGATAAATAGCTCACTCAAGGCGGGACATACACTCAATCGCTGCAAGACATTTGTGTTGACAAGACACCTGGAGCTACGCTAGAACTCTAGGGCTAGAGGAGCCGCATGGAGACCCCTACCCACACTGAGACACTGCCTGGGTCCATAAGACTTTCTGCTCACGGGCCTGAATTAATCCTGCATTCCACCTCATTGCATGTGTTTCATGAGTCTGAAGAGGATTTTATAGACTGGTATCACACATATGGGCTAATATCAGACTTATGGACTTGATCTGGACTGGGTTGGGATGCTTTCTCAATATTTGATTGCTCTTGTATGATAAACCTCTTTCTTATATACATATGAGTATCTATGAATTTTCTTCTCTAGTCAACCCAGACCTACACAAATTCTTATGAGATGGTCTTACTTCATTTATGCTCTCATGAGGAGTTCACTGAAGTGTTAAAGCAAATTGCGGTTAAAAAAAGCAACAGGTGGTCCTTGGTTTCTGAAAGAAAAGTGTCTGGGTATTAAAGACTTGTCTTCAAACAAGCAGCCTGGTGACGCACCAACTAAGTTTACATGGAAGAAACACATCAAACTGTGTGATGCAAGGATGGAAATAAGAAAAATCCACATCCAAAGGAGGGAATCGTATCAGTTTAAATTGTGATCACTCAGTTTTATTAAGGATATGGATGATAGTGGAAATCCAAAATCCATTTTCAGAGTCCCAACATGGATTAAGCCTTAGTGAATTTTCTCTGAATATAATCCAACAATATCAATAGCCTTGCTATCAGAGAGAGAACACTGTAAAGTCAATTATCACAGATGTCATTAGATTAAAATATAATATCTTGTCATTTTATCTCTATGTAGATCCATTTTTAAATGATTTCAGTTTTTAATATTTTCTGCTTTCTTTTCAAAGGAGCTTTTTCTAAATTTTATCTAGTCATTGTTATTATTTTTTGTTTGATTTATATTTGTGTTTTGTATGACTTTCAGAATGTGAAATCGGGCCTGAGCCCTGGTGGCGTAGTGGTTGTGTGCAGGACTGTGGCCCAAGAGGTTGGCGGTTCAAATCCAGAAGCAGCTCTCCAGGAGCAAGGCTGGGTCTCACACTCCCACCAGAGGTCAGGGATGCCAAAAATAAAACCAGAATGTGAAATCAAAGACATGTAAGTCTATAGAGACAATAACTGGGTTAATCATTACCTGGGAGCATGGTAGAGGAGGATGGGGGGACTGGAAACTAGCAATCACAAGAATGAGAAAAAATGTTCTGAAATTGATTGTGGTGATGATTGCATAACTCTTTTTAATATGATTCATTGACTAAACTGTATGGTATGTAAAGTATAAGCCAATAAAATTGTTCAAAATACCTGTAAGAATTAAACAATCAATATGTCAAAAAAATTGGTCCAAGTTCAACTATTTCAAGAGATAACATAAGGTCAAGAAACTTTGACACCGAAGAAAGAAGTCCACACTGCACTAAGGTGTAAGTGAGAAACAAGTCTCTAGGAATTGGTGGAATACCAATTGATATGTTCCAACAAGTTGATACAATGCTAGAAGCATTTACTAGTGCATGCTAAGAAATGTGGCAGACAGCTTCCTGACCAACTGACTGAAAAAAAAATCACTGTTTGTGTCCATTTGAAGGAAAGGTAACCCAAGACAATGCAAAAATTATTCTTAAAATATCATTAATATCACATAGAAGTAGTCATTTGCTGAAGATAATTCACAAACTATTACAGTGATACATTTATAGGGAGCTGCCAGAAATTCAAACTAGTTTCAGATGAGATTGTGTAATGAAAGATCTCATTATTAATGTCAGATTTGTCAAAGTAAAATTGGACAACTATTGCTTTCAGCAAATAATACCAAAAGATATTTACTTGTGTTTTATTGACTACAAAAAACCCCAAAACCTTTGACCATGTAGATCATAACAAACTGGATAATAACAGGAAGAATAGGAATTTCAGAAGACTTAATTGTGCTCATACAGAACCTATACATAGACCAAGAAGCAGTTATTTGAATAGAATAAAATAATACTGCATGGTTTAAAATCAGGAAAAGTATGCATCTATATTGAAGTCTTTCACAATACTTTTTTTCAATGATTTTATTAAGGGCTCTTACAGCTCTTATAACATTCAATACATCAGCCATATCAAGCATACCTGTACACATGTTGCCATATTCTTTCCAAATATTTTCTACTTGAGTCGTTGGTATAAGCTTCTCATTCTCCCTCCTTTTTTAAAATAAATCATTTTATTGGGGGCTCACATAGCTCCCATCACGATCCATACATACATCAATTGTATGCAGGCCACACTTGCACACTTTATATCTTCCCAGGGAAAGAGGGACCAAACTTAAACCCAGTGTTCCAGGATGTGAATGCAGTGTGACGGCATGGAGCAGGAACCAATGGAGGGGTCTGAGCACATAACCTTAATCCCAACTACAAGGACAGGACAGCCACCTCTCTACCAGGGGAGTTTGCCTTGGAGGTCAGCACTGAAATGGCAGCTTGGAGAGTGAGATATGCCTGACGAGAGCACCTGAGAACAATGAAGGGGGAGGAAGAGAGAATGGAGTACATCCTGGCCCACTGAGCCTTCAGGACAATAGTCCCACTCAGAAAAGCCAATGCACAGATAGGATCATATGGCCAACCCCCTTATGCAATACAGCTACACTCACTGTCCCAAGGCCTTTTGAAGTTGCCAATAGAGATACAAAGTCAGGATTATACCCTGTCTGACCCAACCACACCATGGCAAAACACAAAAGGTGTGCAACAGAGCATGGAATTCCAGATGGAGTGTCAAGGATATACTTTGGGGCCAAGGTGTGGAACCTCATCCGACTCAACCAGGGGACATTCCTGGAGGCCAATGACCTCATACTGGAGGTCAACAGACCTCATACTATTTATAGGTTTTTATAATGTTATTATTGTTATTTTTACATGTATATAGGACAATAGGTTTTGTTGTTGTTGTTGTTGTTATCATTGTTTTATTTTCTTTGGTTGCTTCATTTTAGGATGCTTTTTTTTACACATATTGTTTTCTCTCCAGGTCTATCTAGATAAGATAGGCTGGACAAACAGTCTGGAGGCTAAAACAATGGGACTGATGGTTTCGGGTGGAAGGGGGACATGGGGAAAGGGGAGGAAGGGGAAAGGAGGTGGTGTTGAACAGCCCAGGGAAAAGGGAATAACAATTGATTCAAAATAGTGACAAGGTGGGTGTGAGAGGCCCGATAGAGATTGATCAAGAGTAATGTAATGTAACAGAGTAATGTAATGCTCAAATGGATGATGAGCATGATAGTGGGACAAGAGGAAAGTAAACAGGAAATAGAAGAAAGAATTGGGGGTTAAAGGGCATTTATAGCGGCTTAAATATAGGTGTGTACATAGGTGAATATATTTATATATAAGGATGGAGAAATACATCAATGAGCATATACTTATAGGCTTAGTAGTAGGACAGCAGATGGGCATTGGACCTCTACCCAAGTACTTCCTCAGTGCAAGAACATTTTGTTCTATTAAATTGGCATTCCATGATGCTCACCTTCCCTACACGATCACTAAAGACAAATGTGTGCATAAGCAAATGTGGTGAAGAAAGCTGATGGTGCCCGGTTATCAAAAAGATGTAGCATCTGGGGTTTTAAAGGTTTGAAAGAAAACAAGCAGCCATCTAGCTGAGAAGCAACAAAGCCCACATAGAAGAAGCACCCCAGCTTGTGAGACCATGAGGTGTCAAAAGGATCAGTTATCAGGCTTCAAGAACTAAAAAACCATAACATTGCGTGCTCACTTTCCTGATATGATTACTGATGACAAATGTGTGCATAAACAAATGTGGTGAAGAAAGCATGTGGAGTCTTAAAAGCTTGAATAAACAAGTGACCATCCAGCTCCGAAGCAACAAAACCCACATGGAAGAAGCAAACGAGCTTGTGTGACCACAAGGAGTCGAAGGAATCAGGTAACAGGCATCAAAGAACTAAAAATTATATCATTGTAAATGAGGGGGAGTACAGATTGGGGACTCAAAGGCCATCAATAGGTAAAGTGACATCCTCTTACAGAGGGTTTGTTTGTATGGAGGAGATGAGTCAGTTAAGGTACAGTGTAGTAACAATGAAATATGTAACTTTCCTCTAGTTCTCAAATGCTTCCCCCCACCCCCCACTATCATGATCCCAATTCTACCAGACAAATCCAGCTAGACCAGGGGATGTACACTGGAGTCAGAAACATGGGGAATTTAGGATAGATGATCTCTCAGAACTAGTGGTGGGAGTGGTGATACTGGGAAGGTGGAGGGATGGTGGAATAGACAGAGGGAACTGATATCAGGGATCTGCATATAACCTCCTCTCTCAGGTAAGGACAACAGGGAAGTGAGCTAAGGGACAAATTGGACAGTGTACAATATGGAAAAAGTAATAGCAATTTGTAAATTATTAAGGGTTCATGGGGGAGGAGGAGGTAGGAGGGAAGGGAAATATCGCAATACTTATTTAATCTGAATGCTGAACAAATAATGCAAGAAGCTGGACTAGAAGATGAGATGATTGTGGAATCAGGATTTCATGAAGGCTCATTAACACCTACGATAAGTACATGATGCACACTTCCTTGCTGAAAGCAAAGGGGACTTGAAGTACTTACTGATGAAGGTCTAAGACCATAGCCTTCACATTGGATTGTGATTTAATATAAAGAAAACAAAAAGATCACTACAACTGACCCAATAGGCCACATCATGATAAATGGAAAAGAGATCGAAGTTGTCAAGGATTTAACTTCTCCTGAATCCAAAATCAGTGCTCTTGGAACTCAAGAAATGGCCTATTGCATTTTGGTAAATCTGCTCCACAAGCCTCTTTAAATTGTTCAAGAGCATAGATGTCCCTTTGGGAACTCGGGTGCCATTTTCCCAAATCATGGTATTTTAAATCACCTCATATGCGTGTGAAAACTGAATAATGAATAAAGAAGAACACAGGAATCCTGATACATACGATTTATGTTATTGGTGAAAACTAACGATCCAGACCTTAAGACCGACTTTGTCTTGGCTGTCCCAGCAATCTCGAGCTGATGCACAAACCAGTTCTCTTTTGTAATTTTTAGGGATTTTTTTCTTTTTAATCATTTTAAGGGGGACTCATACAACTCATCACAATCAGCATATACATCAATTGTATGCAGACCTCATTTCCACATTTGTTGCCATCATCATTCTTGAAACATCCTCCTTCTACTTAGGCCCCTGGTATCAGCTCCCCATATTCCCCCTTCCTTTCCCCCTCCCCCATAAACTCTTAGTAATTTACAAATTATCATTATTTTGTCATACAACACACATCAGACAGTGTAATTTTTAGTTTTGTTCCATATTTCTTCACTGAATCTGTTTAGGATCTTTTTTCTAAAAAATAGATTATTGTGATTTAGGTGAAAATTTACAGAGCTGATCCTGAGTTTTACATTTAAAGCTGATCCTGAGTTTTACACTTAACAATATATACATACACTTCTTGTTTCAACTCTTCATTGCCGTCCCCTCTATATACCATGGTTTAACCCATTTCCCCCAGTGCTTTCTGTTGCCCCTCTTTCTTTTATCCTAACCTTGGATATTGCCCTTTTGATCTTAAATGATTAATTATTCTGATTCACTGACAAGTTCAGTTCCAGACTTGGGAGGGGAAACTAAAGCTCAGAGTCTTGGTGGTCTCACCAATAAGCCTGGGGTCCTAGAATTTCCCTCCCACTCTTTCTGCTCAGGATTTCTAATGCGATTCTACTTGGAGCAGTGGGTAGTGGTAACTGGGCATCATCTAGTTCTTTTGGTCTCAGGATGTTTCCATTGATTTTCCATGTGTCCTTCTAGTTACAATTTAGCTGGCTGCTCAAGGACCTAGTTGCTACTCATTGAAGTAGATTGTATAACATTGTCTTTGTGAACAATGTTCCACCAATTGCCTTTCGAGTGTGCCCTAAGTCCAGTGTCTTGGACACTTAGGCCCAGAGATTCATTCTCTCAAGTGTTTTCCTAGGTCTAAGAAGTTTTTATAACTTTGCTCACTACTTCAACCATTTTAAAATATTCTCATTTCTATTTTCCACAATGACAGATGTTTGCCTATCATTAGGGAGATTAAGTCATTAATTTGATTGCAGACAACTGAATTTATTTCTTTTTATAATAAGTTGCTCATAAGGACTAGCATTCTCTCTTGTTCATTAATGTCTAGGTTCCCATATAAGACCCCTGCTGATTTATGAACTGAATTACTAACTTCAGGTCAGCAGTTCAAAAGCACCAGTCATGCCGTAGGGGAGAGATAACACTCTCTGCCTCTGTAAAGATGTGTAGACCCACAAACAATTCCACTTTGTCCTATAGGATTGCTGTGAAGTAGAATCTACTTGATGGCAATGGGTGAGAGGCTTCTATTTAAGGAAACATCCTTCTATCTTGGATTATCTAGGATTGAGTAAGAAAATATTTTTAATTCTGAGAACGGCTTTTGGCAACTAATTTGAACACTTAAGCACTTGTTCTCTGTCACGAATAAAGATAATATTCTGGCTTCTATATTTTATGTTTCATCTATTCATGACTCAAGTAGGAAAACGATGAATTTCTTAATTACCTAATGTTACTATAACAGAAGTACTATAAGTGAGTAGCTTTTTTTTTTTTTTTTTTAGGGCATCACTGCTCTCCGGTGGTGGGAGTAGGAGGCCCAGCCCCACTGCTGGAATTGAACCTCTGTCCCAGTGGGCCGCAGTCCTGCACACAACCACTACGCCATCGGGGCTCAGCCCGTGAGTAGCTTTAACAAACAGATTTACTTATATTTTTGTAAGATTAAAAGTCATAACTCAGGGCATGATTTCTAGAGGAGGGATTTCTCCTTGCATTAAATCTTAGAACAAGTCCTTGCCTTTTTTTAGTTTTTATTCCTACATTTCTTAGTGATCGTATGTCTTGTACCTTCCCTTCAATTTGTGTTTGCTTGCTTGCGTAATCCACTTTTGTATCTCAAATCTTAATCTGTGGGACTGAATAACATAGGTGAAAACAAAAAAGGAAAGAAATCCAATTGATTTTTAGGAAATACATTAAAAAAAAAAAAGCACCTCGTTGACATAAAGTCAATGCCAACTCATAGTGCCCTATAAGACAAGGTAGAACTTGTGAGTTTCTGAGACTATAACTGTTTACGGGAGAAAACAGCCTTGTCTTTCTTATGTGGAACAGTTGGTGGTTTAGAATTGCTGATGTTGCAGATGAGAGTCCAGTATGTAACTACTATGCACCCATCATTTGCTAGAAAGTGAATTTAAATATCAGAAGGTATCCAGAAAAGCATTGTCCTCAAATAATGTTCTGTTAAGACAAATAAAAGACATTTTATATATATATGCTATATCTTTGTATATAACTGCGTTGTGCTGTATTAAGATTGTATAGTCTGCTATTAGAAGTTAAACTTTGCCATATGTAAAAGGTGCTTAGCATTATTAGTCATCCTTGTCATTGTTGTTGTTAGGCACCATGGAGTGGGCTCTGACCCACAGCAGCCCTACGCACAACAGAATGAAACACGGCCAGTCATTCATCATGAGTGAGGTGTCAATCAAAGTCACAAAGAGTTACAACCTCACTCCTACCATAGTGGCTACTTTTAAGCAAATGAGCAAAAAAGGAAAAATAAGAAGTGTTGGTGAGAAGGTGGGGAAACGGCAGTCCTTACCCATTGCTGGTGGGAACTTAACCTGGGATAGTCACTGTGGAAAACGGTTTGAAAGTTTTTCAAAAGGTTCCCTCTAGAACTCTAGCTGTGACCCAGCAATTCCAATCCTAGGTATACGCCCCCAAGTTTTAAAACCCGAACTGCACAGCAATGTTTATTGCAACAGCAGTCACTATACAAAGAAGTACCGCCTCCCCCGAGAAAAAGCTCCGCTGGGCAGAGCTTTCATAGTATGCAATTTTTCCCACCAGACAAGCATTAAGCAACTTGCTCTGAGGAAGTGCACCCAGTGGCATTACCTGAGAAGGTTCTCTTGTACATAGTGAATTTTTTTGTAAAATCAGTTTTGCTCAAACCTCGTTTTTGTTTGTTTGCTGTTGTTGTTGTTTTGACGTAAGGGGAATAGTGCATTTGGAGTTCATACCACCAGGTCAGACTGTTAATCACCTACTTAGAGGTTCTGAAAAGATTGCATAGCAGTGTGCAACAAAAAAAAATCCTGAGTTGTGGCAGACAGGGGACTGCACCAGTCACCCTAACAATACACCTGCTCATGCAGCCATCTCAGTGTACCAGTTTTTGGCAGGCAACAATGTGCCTCTCTTACCCCATGTGCTTTACCCACCTGACCTCATGTCATGCAACTTCTTTTTGTTTTCGTGAATGAATGGGACCATGCAAGGACAGTGATTTGTTGACATAGAAGAGGGGAAGAAGAAATAAGAGTGGTACCATCAGCCATCCAAACAGATGAATTTGAAAAATACTTCCAAGAATGGGCTCGCAGATTTAACACATGTATTAATGGTAATGGAGAGTACTTTGAAGGTGGTAAGGTTGTTTGTAAAACAAAACATAGCGTGTAAAAAATATCTGTAGCTTATGGATTTTAAATACGTAGGTTTTTTTTTAAAAATTGGTGTTTTTTGAAGAGATACCCCTATCAAAAATTATATGCATAAACAAAATGTGGTTTTACATGCAATAGAATGTTACTTATTCTTAAAGAGAAATGAAGTTCTGTTGTGTGCTACAAATTGGATGATTCTTTAAATCAGGGGTTCTGAAACTTTTTAACGGGGGGCCAGTTCACTGTCCTTCAGACAATTGGAGGGGTAGATTATAGTTAAAAAAGAAAACTATGAACGAATTCACTGTGGGTCTGGGATGAGTCGGCTGCTAAGCTGGACAGTGGCAAAAATACCCAGCGGGCCAGACAAATGTCCTCGATGGGCCGTATGTGGCCCATGGGCCGTAGTTTGAGAACCTGTGCCAGAGGACAAATATTATAAGATCCTACTGTACTAAAATTGTCAAGTACATAGAGTCCAAAGCTTATTAGAGGCCCCCATAATCACATAAAATATTTTAGGGGTGTGCTAGAGGATATAAATGAAATAATAAGATAGCAGTAATAATGATAATGGTTCATTTTATGTGCAGAATTAACTGATGAAGAAGCATGAGGATGACAGATAGCATGCTAGAAATAGATTATATTTTTATGGCTTGACCTGAGTGGTGGCTACAGGAATTTGTTGTACATATATATGTGGGACAGATTTGGGGAAAATAGAGATACTACAAGTGGTGGAAATGATGAATATAAATAAATTATAATCCTTTGATAGATTTTTTAAATTATAAAAGGATTGAAAGAATAAATATCTGGCTAGGAGCAATTAAACAAATACAACAGAGGAACTAGAAATAAGAAAGCTATCAAAGGAGCCATTCAATACCTTTTCCAGAACTGAACAGCATGAGTCAGCAAAAGGAAACTTCTAGTGTTCAGGACTGAATGGCACTGAATGAGAAAAACCAACATCAAAGCCCAATTTCAGGACATCAGATAGAAGAAAATATCCCAAGAATTTTTAGAAAGAGAAAGCCGTTCACACACCAGGGTCAGGAACAGAAATGACATTCAGCTTCTTAACATAATATGAGAGCTATAAGGACACAGAGATCCAAAAGTCAGAGGGTCCAACACACAGGAGATGCATTAGGAATCCCCAGGGTAGCAGTAAAAGAAAATTACAGTTATCAAATGTGCAGCAAATTCGGTGAGCAGACCAGACCAAAGCAGGTGGTCAGAGAACTCCCCATAAGGACACCTCAGGGGGGAAACAATGGAATTGGGAGGTTATCTGGGGGAAGCTGGGTTGAGTTGAGATTTCTGTTATTGTGAGGTGCGGAAACTCTTAAACAATGGCTCATTAACAGCAAAGCAAATGAAAGAATAAATCAACGATTTTGTTCAGAAAATGCGTTGTACAATAAAAAGGGAAATAGGATCATTGTACATTGTCTGGTTAATCAGTATATCCCCCTGTAGAGTTTAGTTGCAATA
Source organism: Nesogale talazaci (assembly GCA_004026705.1). Taxonomy (NCBI): domain Eukaryota; kingdom Metazoa; phylum Chordata; class Mammalia; order Afrosoricida; family Tenrecidae; genus Nesogale; species Nesogale talazaci. Next base: position 18,839 of record PVJH01018594.1, on the reverse strand, counting down.
TGAAAATGATATATATTTATCTCAATAAAAACTTTGATATAGTAATCCTGGGAGAACGGAGGGAGAGAAATGAGTACACAAAAGCTAATAACGTTCCTGCATATGTCCAAAATTGCAGACTTCAGAAATAGCGATAGAGCTATTTATTTATTTTTTCATTTGGATGTAAACACCAGAAGAAAAGCTCAATCAACTGAAAGTAGGCATGTTGAGAGTGGGGTGAGGAGAGGGTGGTGGACGGGGACAAAAGAGCACATTTTGGGAGGGTAATAATCCTTTTTGCTATACTTTCTCCCCCTTTTATTTAAAACAATTTTTAAATGATGCAGATATGTAGGATAAAGTGCAATGGCTACCTACACAAATTCTACATTAGGAGGCTGGCAGCCTAAGGGTTTAGGACTTAGCTGCTAACTGAAAGGTCACCTGTTCAAACCTACTAACTACTGGGCAGATATAGAGAAGGAAGAGGTCGCCGTCTGTTTTAAAGATTTCCAACCTCAGAAACCCTGTGAGGCAGTTCTACCTTGAGGTCACTCTGCGTCAGAACCGATCTGATGGCGCACAACAGATTCTACAATTAGCTTTCTCTCTCCTTCTTCCTCCACTTCCCCACCCCTGAAATATTTGAGGCAAATGGAAGACATCATTCTTCATAAATACTCCAACCAGTGTCTTTTGAGATCTTCCATACTCAGAATGTAATAATGGCATCTAAGAAAATCAATAATAATCCTATGATACCAGATCTTCCGTTGACAGTCAAATTTCTCAGTAGCCACCACCAAATTATTTCTAGGTAATTTCTTTTTTCCTCTGCTTAAGATTTAATCAAGTTTTCACACCGAATTTGGTTGGTTTAACTCTTTCAACTTTCAAATATAGAAGAGTTTCCACCCTACTAGCTCTTTTTCTTTTATTTCAACTTTCATTTCTTTTTTTTCCTCCAACAGTTTTATTAGCACATAATTTACACATCACACAATACAATAATTCCCTTTGTGGGTTATTTGGATATTGGCTATGTTGAAGACAAGATGCCAAGCATCTTGTAGAATGATAACCCTTCAAGGTATGTCCTCATGAGTAGATTCAAATTATTTTTGAAGTGCTTTTATGTGCATATAGTGCTTTATTTATTTTATAGTTATTTAGAATAACAGTTGATTGAACCTCATGTTAGGATGAGGAATGCTCAACCTGAGAAGTCATCAAACACTCATCAAAGAGATCCAATGATTACATTAGGGATGAATTAATTCACTATTGCATAAGTATGGTCTGAGAAGGACACTATAAATATCCAAATAGCCCTTGGCAGAAAAGGGAGTCTGTGCTCCTGGATTTGAGTCAAAGTTCAGGTGGCCAACTCTCTTCTACAAATGTCAACTGACATCCGTTGGCTTGATTTATTTGGGGGCTGAAGTAGACTACTGGACCTTGTACAGGGTCACTCACAAGTCTGGTGGGTTGGCAGGGATGACTGGAAGTTCAGTCTCCACTGAGTTCCTTCCCTCTTCATGTTATCACAGGGCTTTTGCATGTAGTCTGTCTGACAGTATTCAAACTTCTTCCACGGAGGCTCATGCAAGTTTGTCCTGAAGGCCAAGTGTAATCAGTAAGATTTCAAAGTGCACATGTTACTGTAGTAGAAAAAATAAAACGGGAAAAAATGGAGACCCAAACCGATAAAGATTGCATTTGTTGCATTTATTGAAAAAGTGGCCTTTCTTTCTCAGGCTACCTTCCTCTGAAATTAGTTGCCTTGCTTTCATTAATTGTATCAGTTTATACTTATTAATGTACCCCATAACACAAGCCACTCTGGGAAGCAGATTGAGCACTTGACTCAGAAAGATCTATGGTTTTCACAGCTTTGCATTTACAATTTATGCCCAGTGAGGGTTTTTCCCTTTGTCATCTACTTGAGAAACTCTATCATGGAAAATTCTTTTTTAACAGCTTCCTTGGACCTTGGCATATAATTTATATATGATAAATTCAATATTTCAGTCATATTAATAGGAGTTGTATTATCACCACTACAATTAATTTTAGAACCCTTTCCTTCTCTCTTGTACTCATTGCTATTAGCTTCCTATATCCTCCAGCTTGCCTTGTCATATTCTCAAGAAACTAATTGTTATCTCTATAAATTTACCTATTCTGGATTTCATATACAGAAAACCATACCCTTAGATGTCACCAAACAAAATAAAACAATAACAAAGTAAAACCTCAATCTAAAAGGAAGTAGAGAGAACTCACTCGACACCTAATCCACATATCATTGAATGTTCTTGTGTCAATTATCCATGAATGGAAGTTATTTCTGCATAAATCCCTAGGGAGTGGAATGTTCTATTTTCTTTTGAAATGAAGCAATATCTGAATCTCTTTGGGTGACCTTGAGCATGTCCTTGATCTTTCTGGGCATCAATTTCTTATCTAAAAAGAGGCAGTATTGAACTGTGTCTCTTCTGTTCCCAAAATGTATTGAAATTATAGCATACGCAATTATGATTTAATCATATGGTTAATCACACAATTAAACATAAACATGAATGAGACAAATTACATTATGTAATGTGATCAATTAGTAAAGTTCATACTAGTGCAGGAAGGATTCTACATCTAATTACTCCTGGGTTATGTTGTTCGTAGGTGCCTTCTAGTCAGTTCCAACTCAAAGCCACCTTATGCGCCACTGAACAAAACACTGCAAGGTTCTGTTTCAGCCATTGTGTCAATCCATCTTGTTGTTTCCTCATTTGTAATGCCCCTCTACTTTACAGAACATTATATCTTTGCCCAGGGACTGGTCTCTCCTGACATGTCCAAAGTACTTGAGATGAAGTCTAGCCATCCTTGCCCCTAAGGTGCACTCTGGCTGTACTTTGTTCAAATTGTTCAAATTGTTTGTTCTTTGAGCCATCTGTGGTACTTTCTATATTCTTTGCAGGCTCAATCACTCAAACACCTTAGTTTTTCTTCAGTCTCATTCAATATCCAACTTTCACATGCATATGCAGGTTATTATAAATACCTTCGCTTTGGTCAGGTACACCGTAGTCCTCAGAGTAACCTCCCTGCTTTTCAATTCTCTAAAGAGGCCCTTGTGCGGCAGATTTATCCAATGCAATGTGTCATTTGATCTCCTGGTGCTGCTTCCATAAGCATTTATTATGGAACCAAGCAAGACAAAATCCTAGATAACTTCAATCATTTTTCCATTTATCTTGATATTACCTATTGGTCCAGATGTGAGGATTTTTTTCTTTTACATGGAGTTGCAATCCATACTGAAGGCTACAATCCTTGATCTTCATCAGAAAATGCTTCCAGATCTTACTCTCAGCAAGCAAGATAGTGTCACCTGCATATCATAGATCAGTAATAAGCTTCTTCAATACTAAAACCACATTCTTCTTTATATAATCCAGCTTCTCTAATGATTTGCATATACATACAGATTGAATAAGTATTGTGAGAATATATAACCCTGACACACACCATGCAGTAGTCTCTTGTTTTGGTCACACAGCTGCCTCTATCCAGGCCCAAGTTCAGAATGAACATGGTGAAGTATTATGCAATTCTCAATCTTTTCAAGGCCATCCATTCTTTGTCACAATCCACATAGTCTAATGTCATGCGATAGTGAATAAAACACTGTAAACATCTTTTTGGTATTCTCTGCTTTTGACCAAGTTCCATCTGACATCACCAATGATATGTATCCTTTATTCCATGCGTTCGTCTGTAATTGGTCTGAACCTCAGGCAACTCACTGTCAATGTACTGCTGCAAATGCAAGTGATCTTTAGCAAATTTTTACTTGCATATGATATCATTGATGTTGTCCTATAATTTGAGCCTTCTGTTAGGTCACCTTTCTTTGGAATGGGTAGATGTATAGATCTGTACCAGTCACTTGGTCAAGTAGTTATCTTCCAAATTTCCTAGCATAGACAGTAAGTGCTTCCTAATGCTTCCTCAGCTTATGAAACATTTCAACACATATTCCTTCAATTCCTCAACCAGATTTTAGCTATTTCTTTAGTGTAGCTTGAACTTCTCCCTCTAGTACCAGTGATTCTAGTTATTTTTGGTACTCTGTGTAATCTTTCCATCTTCTTTTGATGCTTCTTGCATCGTTGAAGAAAAATGTTGTCAATACAATCTTTTAAAATTGGAACTTGAAGTTTGAATTTTTTATCTTTGAGTTTAAGATATGCTGAACATGTTCTTCCCATATGATTTTCTAATTCTAAGTCTTTCCACATTCCATTATAATATTATACTTTACCTTCCTGAGATGCCTTTTGAAATTTCCTGTTCAGCTCTTTGATTTCATCATTTCCTTACTTTGCTTTATCTACTCTATGATTAAGAGCAAGTTTTAGAGTCTCTTCTGACATCCCCTTTGATATTTTCTTTGTTTCCTGTCTTTAATCATCTTTTCTTCTTCATGCATGATGTTTTTTTTTTAATCTTATCCCACAGCTTAGCAACTTTTCTGTCTTTTGTGTTCAACGTATTAAACCTGCTTTTGAGGATGTTCTCAAAGTTAAGGTGAGATAGGTCCAGGTCATATTTTGACTCTTGTGGACTTGTTTTTATTTTCTTCTGCTTCAACCTGAACTTACATATGAATAATTGGTGGTCTGTTCCACTGTCATCCCCTGGCCTGATTTTATCTGTTGACATTGAGCTTTTCTATCTTCTCTTTTCATAGATGTAGTATGGTTTTTATGTATTCCACTTGGAGAAGTCCATGTGTTTAAGTTGCCACCAGTGATGTTGAAGATAGGCATTTTCTATGAATGTCATTGGTTTTGACAAGTTCTGTCATGCAATCCCCAGCTTCTTTTTTCTCACCAAGACTATTTTCTAGCTACCATTCCTTCCTCTGTTTCCAACTTGCCAACAATTATCAATGTATCTCGATTGCGTATCTGATCAATTTTAGATTGAAGATAGTGATGGAATTTCTCAATTTCTTCATCATTAGCTTTACTGACTGGTGCATAAATTTGAATAGTAGTTGTATTGAATAAATACCCTTGGAGGTGGATAGATATGTTCCTATCAGAGACACCATTGCACATTAAGATAGATTTTGAAATGTCCTTTTTATGAGGCATTCCATGACATTCCTCACCATCTGTGTCATTTTCAGCACAGTGAACCATATGATTTTCTGATTTAAAATGGCCAATACCAATCCATTTTAGCTCCCTAACACCTAACATATTGATCTTTATGCACCTGATTTTATTTTTGATGACTTCCAATTTTCTTCGGTTCATACTTTGTACAATCCAAGTTCTGATTATCAGTAGATTTTTTCCCAGTTGTTTCTTCTTGTTCTGCATCTTGCCACATCAGCAAAAGTAGGTCGAAGCTTTTACTCATTCACATCATTATGGTTGACTCTACCTTGAGAAGGCAACTCTTGCCCAGTCATATTTTGAGTGCTTCTGTCCTGGGCAGCTTATTATGTGGCACCAACTCTGGAAAAATTCTGCTTTTATTCATTAAGCCATCAGTAACTGACAATGTTTCAAAGCGATCCATAAGGCTTTTAGCAGCTAATCCCTCTGAAGTGGACAGCCAATTCCTTCTTTGTAGTCTGTTTAGTCTGGCGATTTTATTGAAACCTGTTCCCTTTTCGTGATCCTGGGGTATTTAAGATGTCAGTAACATAGCTTCCAGGATAGCAGCAACAAAGAACACACCACAATATGGCAAAATGACAGACACGTGGTGATTCTGAGTGATAAAGAGAACAAGTTAGACGAGAAAAGACCTATGTGAGAATAATGTATAAATTAAGGAGCCAGCAAATCCTAGGACAAGAAAGAAATGGATGCAACTGAGACCTGGTTAGGATTGTAAACTTCTAGAACTATGGAAAAATAATTTCTCTATTTTATCATCAATAACTTCTGGTAATTCTGCTATAGCAGTATTAAGTACCTAAGATAGAGGAGCTCTGGTGGCATAAAGGTCAGCACTTCAAACCCATTATCATGCCCATGTAAAAAAAAGATGTGGCTATCTACACCAGTCAACATGTAAAGGCCTGGGAACCCAAAGGAAAAGCCCTTTTCTGTCTTATGGGATTGCCATGAGTCAGAATCTATCTGATGGCAGTGGGTTTGAGGTAGCTACAAATAGCTGATAATGAAAAGTTTCTTTCAAATTACGATTTATGGAGAGCAGAAAATAAAGAGTTCAAGGAAATAGAGCAGCATGCACATCCAGTGGGCATCCCTCTTGCCTTCCCTATCACTTATGTACAAAACTAGCTCATCTTGGTTGGGGTTGAAAGACAAAGACATGAAAATGGCAAGCAAAATAAAGAACAATCTTCTGGACAACAGAGGTAATGTCTTGTTGGCGACAGAAAATTCCACCTTATATGACATAGAGAGAGTCTAAGAATTAGATCTAATATTAAAAATAAAAGGAACCTTAAAGTACTCTTATATAAGGGTACACACATGCAAAGGGCATCTAATATGTATTTGATCAATTTAGCTGTGTCTCCAGGTTCAGAACTATTGCTGACAACAGCTACATTTATTGTTCATGAATTCCCTTAAAAGTACTGCAAACATCATATGCACAAGCTCTCAAGACCTGATAGAAAGAAAGGAGAAGAGGCAAAATAAATCCTCAAATGGGTATCAGGGAGTCTAAGAAGAAAGGTCTATCCATCTATTTCTGAAAACTAGCCAATGAAAATTCTATGGATTGCAGAATGTTGACTGAGACCTACATTGGATAAATTGTCAGAGAGAACTAATCAATAGCAAAGACATCATGCTTGGTAAAATGAAGGGTCCCTGCAGACAAAGGAAATCCTCAGAGATGAATTGGCACAATGGCTGCAACAAGTCTTATACAGGCAAACCATCATGAGGATGATGCAAGGCTGGGCAGTGTTTTTTTTCCTCTTCTGCATGCTATTCCGGTGAGTCAGAGGCAACATCAAAGAGGTTAAGAGGCTCTTCAACCTGGAGCAAATCCCAGAACTGTTGCAGGTCTCCAGATTTTCACCTGTGGAAAAATACGCAGTGTATTAGTGTAAAGTGACCAGGTTTTACAGCTCAAAAAAAGAAAGAAGCAAAGAAAGAAAGAAAAAGAAGAGCTTCTTTCACATCTTTCACATTTGTTTCTAGATAAGTCATTTTTTTGCAGGTTTGGCAAAAGCACAAGATGATATTTTTGCGCCATTTGTACTAACATCATATTAAGTGACTCCTAGGATACCTACTTAATTGTGTTTCCCAATCTTTCTTTACTTAAATGATCTACTCTCTAATTGGTTTTCCTCTTTGAAGTGGGTATTAAGAAAACATCCGCTTTTTCTTGGCTTACAGCCATGACTACTTGTCCCAGAGTTTTCAGAGCCTGTGAATAATTATTTGGCCTAATTTATGGTTACTCTGAAGGTAATAACACAAATTGCTCATGATTCAGTTCTGCTTGTACTTCCCTTCCAAACCTCTTCCCTTCTAAAACACTTTCAAATGATGGCATTACCAATACTCCTACTTTACATTTACATAGAAGCTTCTACTAGATACACCTTCATACTTCTTATACTGCCAATCAACATGGACCTTACTAAGGAGTAAGGAAAAGTGAACACCTTCAGTCATGCTTGAAGGAGTTTTTGAAATCATCTTGCTTATTCCTTATCCTCAAATTTGTGCTTGCTATTGAGAGTCATTAGTCTGGAGAGCAGATTAGAGGGATAAACCAGCATTTTTTCCTAGGCAGAAGGTAAATACTGAGTCAACCAAGGGTTATTGGTCCTAGGTCAGATTTGTTGGAGGAGGGAGAAAGGGAAGAGAGAGAGAATCTTTAAGTTGTAAAAGTCTTAAGAGATACATAAATTGATCATGATGATTGAACGTCTTCATTGTTTTAGATTTCAATTCAAATAAATAACTTTTGAAAAAAAATTCTAGATACACCAGTTTATTATAGCACTATTCATAATACCCCAAAATAGAAATAATCCAATGTCAATCAACAGATGAATGGACTAACAAAATATGTAGCCTACATAAAATGCATTATTATTCAAAAGAGAAACATGCTACAACATGGATAAAACTGGAAAACTTTATGCTAAGTGAAATAAGTTAGATATAAAAGTAGAATTTTTATGTAATTTGTCCACTTATGTGAAACATATAGACTAGTCAAATGAATAGAGGCCAAAGTTTATTAGTGGTTACAAGGGCTTAGGGAAGGAAGAATGAATAGTTTCTTTAGGGGTCTGGATTTCTTTTCAGGGTAATAATTGCACAACATGGTAAAGAATTGCACAACATGGTAGATATAATTGATGTAACTATTGTTTCATTTTAAATGGTTAGAATATAAATTTTAGGCTACATATCTTCTACCAAATGAAATTTTATACACCTATGTGTAGGAGTCCCTGGTGGTACTAATTATTGATCACTTGACTACTAATGGAAAAGTTGGCAGTTTGAATCCAACCAAAGGTGCTTCAAAAAACAGACCTGCATCTGGAAGGTCACAATCTTGAAAACCCTATGAAATTAGTGCTACTTTATACACATGGGGCCATCAGAACTTAGAATCCATTCAAACATAACGGTCACAAACTCCGTTATCTATTCCAGAATTTGGAAGATAGCTACTTGGCCAAATAACTAGAAGAGATATATATTTGCACCCATTCCAAGAAAAGTCACAACAGGATACTCAAACAAACTATAGAATAATAGCATTGTTATCACACGCAAGTAAAATTTTGCTGAAGTTTCTCCAACAGCTGTTTTTGTGATCCATTGACAGGGAGCTGCCAAAGAGTCAGGCCTTATTCAGAAAAAGATATGGAACAAGGGACATCGTTACTGATGTCTGGTGGATATTGGCTGAAAGCAGAGAACACCAGAAAGATGCTCACTTGTGTTTTATTTACTATTCAAAGGCATTAAATTCAATAAATCATAACAAAGCATGGGCAGCCTTGAGAAGAATGGGAGTCCCAACCCATGAGGAACCTGTACCTAGATCAAGAGGCAGTGTGAGAACAGAACAAGAGAATACTGCATGATGTAAAATCAGGAAAAGTGTGTGGCAAACTTGTATCTTCTCACCATACCTTTTCAAGCTGTATGTGAGCAAATAATCAGAGATTAAATGAAGATTAATGTGGTATCAGAGTTAGAAGAAGGCTTATTAGCAATGCGAAAGCATAAGAACAATGGTGAATACAGCACAGGACTGGAAACTGTTTCACAGTATTGTGCATGGAGTTGCTATGGGTCACAACTGAATGAAGGGCACCCAACAGCAATAACAGTATTCAGATGACCCAACTTTGCTTGTTAAAAGTGAGGACTCAAAGCCCTTGCTGCTCATGAAGATCAAGGATGCAGCCTTTTGTGTGAATAACAACTTGATGTAAAAAATGTCAGAATCTTGATAAATAGAGAAAAGATTGAACTTGTCAAGGATTTTGTCTTACTTGAACTCACAATCAATGCTCATGGAAGCAGCAGTCAAGACATCAAACTACAAATTGCATTGGGTTAATCTGCTGACAAAGCTTCTTTGGAGCGCTGAAAAACACGGCGTTGACTTTGAGGATTCAGGTGTGTTTTCCAAGCCAGGGTGTTTTCAATCACCTCATGTGCATAGAATAATGAATATTGAAGAAGAATCCATCTATTTGAATGATAGTGCTGGAGTAGAATATTGAAAATATCATAGATTGATAAAAGAATAAACAAATCGGTCTTAGAAGAAGTACAGCCAGCATGCTCCTTAGAAGCAAGGTTGGCCAGATTTCATCTCAAATACCTTAGACATGTTAACAAAAGAGAAGAACATCTGTAATGTAGAGGATCAGAAAGAAAGAAGAAGGCCTTCAAAGAGATGCTTGAAACAGTCATTGTAACAGTGGGCTCAGGCATAGGAACAACTGTGAGAGTGAGGTGGGACCGGGCAGTGTTTTGTTCTGTTGTACATAGGCCATGAGTCAGAGCTGACTCGACAGCACTTCACAATAGCACTTCACGACAACATATACATGAAGTTCTTGACAGCTTTAGTTCAGATTTCAATGCAGTGACCCAATGTTTATGACTGTAAGACTGTTTGAAATGGGATGATTCTTTTATTAAAAACACCCGGAAAGTATCATGGCTTTAAGAGCTAGACAATAATGCACGCAATTTGGTTAGAGTTGGCAACATTGTAAAGAAGGGAGCTTGGAAAATAAAAATTAAAAATTAAAAAAAAATAAAGAAGGGAGCTTGGGCGTACTATGATCAAGTTACTCAGCTGCAAGTCAAAATGGTAATGCTTTTGTCCACCCAGGGACTCCTTGGGAGAAAGATGGGAGTTGTGCTTCCATTACAGACAGGACAACCTATGGTTCAGTTCTATTTTGACCACAGTCCTCTAAAGGTAAGCAATCGCATGATAATGAAAGTAACAGTAGCCATAAAAAGTTAAATGATGGTCAGGGAAATGAACCACTCACTAATTGTTTACATTCTTTTAGAAATTGCTGTTATTTTAAGGTGTCCTAAAGTAAGAGGACCCCTGGTGGTGTCATGAGGAAGCCCTGGGTTGCCCACAGCACCATCAGCACTCCAAGAGAAAGAGGAGCCTGTCCTGGTAACCATTTACAGGTTCCCTAGCCTTCAGGAGCAGTTCTACTCTGCCCCATAGGGTTGTGGAGAATCACAGTCAACTTGATGGAGGGGGGTTTGGGTTCTGCTTTAAAGCCAATAAGGCAATTCTGCTGTCATATAGGGCAAGTGTGATTTGGAATCAACTCCACCATCCACTGCAGGGTCATTGGGTTCATGTCCTTTTGAAAACATCTTTCTCTTTTAAGAATTCTAACAGCAATAGTTTTCAGGGGAACTTACTCTATATACTCGAGTAGAAGCTGAGTTTTTCAGCATATTTTTAATGCAGTTTTTGTGGTAAAATTAGGTGCCTCAGCGGATATTCGGGTTGGCATATACTCAAGTATATACGGTATATGCTCTTTGCCTTTGCTTCAAAGTCATCCAAACTGGGGAAGTGGGTGAGGCTGGAGGAAGTAAGATTGGCCAAGAGCTAATAATCCTGAAGCTGGGTTATGAGTAAGTATGTGGAATTCATTCTATGATTCTCTCTCATTTTGCCTCTGTTCATAATAGCTTGCCTAATGACATGCAGGGAGTACATAAAAAAAATCTCTCCCACAGCTGAATCCTAAGGGAGGGGGAAGAAATGAGTTTTTATGTGCCCTTTATTTTTCAAGACACGGACCTTCAGACTTCTTAAATAAAAAAATTGGATGTCAAAAAAGGGGGGGGGGAACCCCAAACAACAACCCTGAACTTTATATGGAATGAGAAGAAGCCATGGATTGCTAAAGCAATATTATAGGAGAAAATAAGAAGACTCACTTTAAAACATTCAACAGTTAAAGTAAGTTTCTGCTTTAAAAAATTCAACAGGGGCTGAGCCCCGGTGGCGTAGTGGTTGTGCGCGAGACTGCGGCCCACTGGGATTGAGGTTCAATTCCCGCTCCCAGGAGCAAAGGCTGGGCCTCCTATTCCCATCACCTGAGGGCAGTGACGCCTAAAAAAAAAAAACAAAAAAAAACCATTCAACAGTTATAGTAATTAAAACAGGCTGCTACTGTATAACAATAGATGCATTGACCAATGGAATAGAATTGACAGACTAGAAATAAACCCATATATCTATAATCAGGTCATTTTTGACAAGGGTTCTAGGTCCAGTTGGTAGAGAAAGAAGGGTCTGTAAAAACAAATGTGGTTGCGGAAATTGGATTTACAGGTGCAGCAAAAAGAAACAGGACTCATGCCTCAAATCACACATAAAAGTAAACATGAAATGGTTAAGAATCTTGTAAGAACACGTGTTAACATGCTTTAGTTGAGCAGGCATTCCTCCTGTGTTCCTTCTGCCCACTTGGACAAAACCCTCCCCCCACAGATACACCGGGCACCACAGCACAGCTGGAGGCACTGTAAATGCTTCCTGCTCTCTCCTCTTATCTGAAGAGCATGGACCTAACAAGACAAGACATTCTTATAGCCTGTCTCATTCAGACCATAAAAGGATCCCCCAGACCAGTTCCTCAGCAGAAACTTTCCTGTCCAGCCAGTCACTGCTGGAAACAGGACTACTTTCAGGTCCTTAAGCAGCTGTCCCCTCACCATGTCCCCCTGCCCTGTCCCCAAAGGGAAAATAAAATGATGTCTTTCAGATTGGCTCGCGATCAAGTCTTTAATCTTTCAGCACCTATGAAGTGAGAGTCCCTCCACCTCCTGGAGTTGGGACCATTTGGGCCTAAGTGTGCAGCCCAAACCATAGAATTCTGAGAAGAAAACTCATGGGCAGTGCCTTTTTAGCTTTTTACAATGGATTATTTATTGCAATAACAAAAAACATAAGTAGTAAAAGACAGCATAAATAAATAGGATGAATAAAAATGTAAAACTCTTGTTTATCAAAACAAACTTTACCAAAAAAAGTGAAAAACACATATATGTGATAAAATATGGTTAGAAATATATATGTAATAAAAATGTGGTTAAAACCATATGTGTGATAAAAAGCCAAGACCCAAAACAGACAGAATTTCAACAACTCAATAACAAAAAGACAACGAACTTAGTCATAAAACAGGCAAAGTGTTTGAATCGACATTTTACCCAAGATGACATTCATGTGGCCACCAGACACAAGAAATCACTCGGCACTGTGAGCCATCAGAAGGGCCCAAATGAAAACCACAATACGATCCTGTATAACTCCCAAGACGCTGTTAGGTGTTGTCCTGTTGACTCCAATGTGTCTCTACACAGCGTGCAACAGAGCAAAATGCCCGGTCCTGCCCCATCCTCCCGACTGTTCTGTCTGGGCCCATGGTCGCAGCCACTGTGAGGTTGCAGCCATCTCAGTGAGGGCCTTCCTCTTTTTCAATGAACCCCCGAAGGATATGCCCCTCTCTAAAGACTGGTCTCTTCTGATGATGCTCCAAAACTGAGATGAAATATCATCTTGCTAGTTTCTAAGGAGAATTCAAGCTGTACTTTCTCCAACACAGATTCATTTTTTTCTTTTGGCAGTCTGTGGTGCTTTCACTATTCATTGTCAGTTCCATCATTCAAATGTACTGACTCTTCTCCGGTCTTTCTTATTCATTCTTCAGCTAGGATGGTTAAGATGAAAACAGAAATGAATAAAAAACAAGTATTGGTGAGGGTGTGGGGGAAATTAGCAACGTCTTCGTTGATGGTGAACATGTACAATGGCCATGATGAAAAACTTACAATTGTTCCTCAAAATGCTAGAACATCATGTGACCTAGTTATTCTTCCTCTAGATATATAACCCAAAGGCTTGCCAGCAGAGAAATAAATGCCAACTTTTATTGTATCGCTCTTCACAATAACCAAAAGGTGTAAACAATCTAAATGTCCATCAACAGATGAGTGGATAAACAAAATTATGTATAATGTATCACTCCTCATCAGTAGGAGGAATGATGTCTTAATACATGCTACAGTATAGATGGAGCTTGGAAACATTCTGCTGAGTGAAATAAGTCAATTACGAAAGGCCACCTCTTGTCAGGTCTCACTTATATAAAGGACAAGCAAACAAGCAAAAACTTCATTGCCAATTCCAACCGATCTTAATCTTATGTAGAGGTTCTGTGGCTATTCATCTTCACAGGAGCAGTCTCAATCTAAAAGCCAGAAAAGGCTTTTGTACGGAGACCAGAGTTGATTAGTAGTTCCTACGGACCGGGCATAAAGAGTTACAGTCTTGAAAACCCACAGGGTAATTCTCCCCATCCTGCAGGGTCACTATGAGTCAGAATAAGAGGCAAAGGCAGTGAGTTTGATTTGGTTTTGGAGGAAAGGGAGGAAGGAGAGTTATTGTTAGCGGAACATTTAGTTTCAGTGGATGGTGCTAGAAAAATCATATTGATTAAGGGTAGGGCGGAAAAAGCTGTACTTTGTTGGTATTGTGAATAAGTTGTACACACCTGTAAATAGGTGAATTGGCCAAAATTGTGTGATAGATGACAAAAAAAAAAAAAGAAAAAGAAAGGTGTTGCTGCCAAGGCTGCTTCTGTACAACCAAATGCCGCCTGGGATCTGGTTCCTTGATTTGGAGGGTTAGAGTTGTGGGTTCATGGGACATTCCAGTTAATGGCCTAATAACATGTTTAGTGCTTCTGTGGCCTTTCTAGTTAATTGAGTAGGCTCAATAGCCATGAGATAAGGGGTGACATTAACAATAGCTGCTTGAAAGATTAGATAAGACATTTAGGGGACAGGGAGTTTATTTTAAATGGGGGAGAATAATTTGAAAAAGGAGGCTAATAATAGTTGCACAATTTGAAGAATATAATGTCACTGAATTGCACATGTAAAAACTGTCGCACTAATGTGTAGTTTGCTGGGTATATGCTCAGCAACAACAACGATATAAAATCAATTTTTTAAAAATAAAAAAACCTGTTGCTGATTCTGACTCATAGTGATCCACATCCATGTGTCAGAGAACTGTGGTTCCTAGGTGTGTTAGTCTGGATAGACATGAAAAACAAATGCATAAACATGCGTATGTATATAAGAAAGAGGTTTATATACAAGAACAATTGAATATTGAGGAAACATCTCAGCTCAGTCCAGTCTGAGGTCATAAGTCCAATATTAGCCCATAATGTCCTATACCAATCTATAAAGTCCTCCTCTTCAGACTCAAGAAGCACATGCAATGACACCAGGACAATCACAGGCCAGTGGGTGCAGAGTCTTATGTATCCAGTGGTGGTAGAAGCTTCTCAGCTTCTCAGGGACCCCTCTGTGGCTTCTCAAGCATCTTAGCACTAGCAGGAGTCTCTATGTGGCTTTTCCAGCTTCAGAGGTCTGGTTCCATCAGGGTAAGCCCACGTGGCTTCTCCTCCAGGATGTCTCACAGGGAGTTCGCCTTGTGTCTTGTCAGTAAAGCGTATCCAAGGGACTGATCCTTAAGTCTCTCATCCTTGAAATATGACCAGATTTCCCAGAATTCTCAGGAGAAAGCCATGCCCACACAGAGATCTTATTGGCTATCTCCATATTGACAGGCTAGCCTCCAGCACTACACTCCCTATCCTGAATTTGACACAAGATTACATGACTGCCACACTAGGCTTTTCCTTTCTTTTTCTTTCAAACTGTTTTACTAGGAGCTAACCTAGACATCATCACTATTCCATAGTTCAGTCATATCAAGCAGTGTTGGACAATCTCTACTACAAATCAGTTTCAAAACATGTTCTCCCTTCTTGTACTCCTTTATATCAGATCCTCATTAATACACACACCCCTACTGCCACCTACACTGACATATCCCCCAGGAACCCTTATTCTAGTTATTAACGCTACAGATTCATCCATCTTGGGTTTCTATTCTAGTTATAAATTCTTATTCTAGTTATTAACACTATAGATTCATCCATCCTGGGTTTCATATGCCAGAAATCACAACAGAGAATCAAGAAGGCTACCAACAATGAAAAAATACAATAGAGGTAAACCCAAATATGGAAAATTAAAATATTTACATTAACACTATCACTATAATTTAATATTTTATATTAATAAATTTAATAGAAATATTTTTATACTAAAAATATTAAAAACCAATGACTGATTTCTCAGAAGTAGGTAATCAAGCCTTTCTTTTGAGGTTCCCCTGGGTAGACTGGAAACCCCAATCTTCCTCTTAGCAGCTGGGTTTGTATACCACCCACAAACTAGATAGAAAAAAGAGTTTAGGTGGTACACATAATTAAATTTGTCAGGTAAAAGGAGTTCAGCCTTGATGAAAGTGCAGGAATTTCATTCAGGAGGACTACAGTGTCTCCTGACAGGGCCTGCCAACCACTCCTGGGTAGGGATGTTGGCATTACTGAGAGGGCAGGATGTGGGGCATACCTGCTTTCTTATGTATTAGGGTAAATGGCTGAATTAAGAGGAGATCGGCTCAAAGCAAAACAAGGGGCTCATGGTTAAACTGAAAAGGTTATTTAGGAGCCAAAAACCTTAACAGTCTCTTAAACATTGGGCCACAAATTGCCCTTGAACAGTAATGTTTTTTCCAACATCATCTTACTGGGGTTATAGGGCCAAGGAATGCACTAAGGCGACTGTGAGGGAGTGTTGTTTAATGGCATACTAGACTAGAAAGAGGAAGACCTGCAGCAGATTTAAAACCCCAACTCTTGTTACACCTTTTTTTTTTAATGATGAAATTATCAAGATGCAGACATGAATCACATTTTATAGATGGTCTGAAGGGTAAGAGGCTGTCCATTGTCTCATTTTCCCTTTGAATTCTCAGGCATGGTTTTGGTGATGCAAAGTCTCTGAATAATAGCAAATTCTATAAAAAGGAAATATATGGAAATAAATTGATAAATCAAAGGTTGTTGGTTTGAGTCTACCCAGAGGCAGCTCATAAGAAAGGCATGGAAATCTAGTCTTGAAAAAACTAGTCATGTAGTCTGTGACACAGAGAGTCGCCATAAGTTTGTGTCAATTCAATGACATTTTATTTTCTTTTAAAGGAAAAAAGACACAGTCAATATTTTTATTCCTGAAAACTCTAATCTCACCACCCATTGAAATAATGCTTGACATTTGCTAAAACGTTCGCATTTCAAGTGATCTTGGGAAACGCCTGGTGCATTTTGTTGTCCTATATTATGTTTGATAGCATGACCTGAATATATTGGTTTTGCTTTTTTGGGGGGAGGGAAGTACTTGATTTCTATTCTAAAAATTATGATTATTAAGCATCAAGGAACAAGAATCACTTCACTACAAATGAGGGGGAGTGCAGAGTGGGGATCCAAAGCCCATTTGTGGGCAATTGGACATCCCCTTACAGAAGGGTTATGGGGAGGAGATGAGCCAGTCAGGATGCAGTAATGATGAAACATACAACTTTCCTCTAGTTCTTTTTTTTTTTTTGGGGGGGGGGGGTCATCACTGCCCTCTAGTAGGAGTAGGATCCTCTAGTTCTTTTTTGTTGTTGTTGCTTTTGTTTTTGTTTTTTGGGCATCACTGCTCTCTGGTGGGAGTGGGAGACCCAACCTTGCTCATGGAGAGCTGCTCCTGGATTTGAACCACCAACCCAGTGGGGCGCAGTCCTGCACTCAACCACTATGCCACCAGGGCTCAGCCCAGATCCTCTAGTTCTTAAAAGCGTCCTCCCCCCAACTATCATGATCCCAATTCTACCTTACAAATCCAGCTGGATTGGAGGAGGGACACTGGTACAGATGGGAACTGGGAATCCAGGAGAGAGGAACCCTCTCAGGGCCAGTAGTGAGAGTGGAGTGGGAAGGTGGAGTAGAAAGGGGAAGCTGATTACAAGGGTCTGCATATCACCTCCTATCTGGAGGACAGACAGCGGAGTGGGCAAAGGGAGACGCTGGGCATTGTAACATATGACAAAATAAGAATGATTGATAAGTTATCAAGTGTTCATGAGGGAGGGAGGGGAAAGAGGAAGAATATATGTAACGGACACAATATGTGTACTGGATGGATTGTGATAAGGGTTGCATGAGCCCCCATTAAAATGATTTATTAAATAATTATGATTATTAATTTTTTACTTAAAGATAATTTTCAAGGAGCTCTTAAACTCTTATTGCAATCCATACAGCAATTATATCAGGCATATTTGTACATATGTTGCCATCATTCTTTTCTAGACAATTGAGCCCTTGGTATCAGTTCTTTTTCTCCCCTCCCTCACCTCAACCCTCGTGACCCCTTGATAGATTATAAATTATTTTTATTTTCATATCTCACAGCAACCGCTGTCTCCCTTCCCTCATGGTTTCTGGCATTCTTCCCTCTGAAGGGGTATGTGTGGTTGTGTGTGGATCATTATGATCCGTTCTCCTTCCCCTCCACCCCCTTGTACCCCCTCCCCCACTCCAAAGGTCTTCTCCCTACCCTTCTGTTATTGCTGTTCCCATTCCTGCTCCAGGATTGCGTGTGTCGTGAGCTCTAATTTCCTATCTATACCTGTGTATATGCTCCTATCTAGTCCGAAGTGAGAGGCATCACTGGGGTCATGATGGTAGGGGATTCCAGGAACCAGAGGAATTGTGTGTTTCATTGGTGCTTTTCTGCAGCCTGGCTGTGACCCCTCTGTGGAAGGATGTTTAGTTGTCTACAGATGGGCTTTAGGTCTTCGCTCCCACCTAAATGTTTTTGTAAAAATGCACTTTATTTTTTTTTGGGGGGGGACATCACTGCTCTCTGGTGGTGGGAGTAGGAGGCCCAGCCCCACTGCTGGAATTGAACCTCCATCACAGTGGGCCGCAGTCCCGCTCACAACCACTACGCCATCGGGGCTCAGCGCAACAATGTACTTTAAACAACTGAAAATATCCTTTCTATTTTAGTAGTCTCTTAGTTGATACTTAAGGATTTATTTCTGGTTTGGGATTTACATGGGAAGTTCAGTCAGAATGTCTATTTACAATATTAAAATTCTTGCATGTTTCCCTATCTGAATTTGGAGCAATTTTATTTTTCCCTCGTAGTTTCTATTTGAGGAAATTCAAGAGGAGAAAAGGAACCTTTTTATTTCCTTCGAGTCTACCTGGTCGTTTGAGTTTGCATCTGCTTATTTCCCTGGATCCCAGGCCGAGTGTCAGGCCACCAGTCTGTTCCATTTAGGACTTTACCAGCATTTCCTTGATTTGTCACATTATCCCGTATCTC